>JAVCKT010007028.1:4331-18218 GCA_032273925.1 Rhynchotus rufescens
AATGACTATTTTGCAAAAGGGAGCTCACTTGGCTAGAATTGTAGCATACTCTTTTCTGATGGTCAGTTCCAGTGTCAACAGCTCGAATGGCATGAAAGATGTGTAGGTAGTTTGATAGATGATACTTAGCCTACTTGATTAACCATGGGATAACCACTTAGTTCCACCCAAAATTTTAAAGAAAACAGATCAAACTGTCTGCTCTTACATTTGTTATATCCTGTATCATCACAGCAACAGTGATGCTTTCCCTAAGAGCAGAGCATTTCACTGACTTGTTCCTTGTCGTTTAGTAGGTCCAGCATGTTAGAGAAATCATTAACTCTCTGGAAATTCAGGTTTGTTCCCATGCATAACTGGAAATTGAGCTGCGTGGCCTTAGTCTCTTCAGAAGAAGCTTATATTCATGATGCCTAGTGAACTTTTGACTCTAATGAATGTCTTCCAAGTCTAATAGAGTGGTGTGAAATGTCAGTTTAACTTGTAAACAAACAATCCCCCACGCACCTTACAGAGGATACAAGACTTAATGGTTTGACAAGTCAAGCTTACAACCTACCTGACAATTCCGAACAACAAAGTCTTAGCACAGAATCTACTTAATTAGCTTCTGTTTCCATGTACTTGGAAAGATGATCCATCACCAGGGGATGTTGCAGCAGGGCAAAGATTAGCATAAGGGCGGCATGTGAGTATTGCTGTGACTTTAATACAAATTAAAACATGATCGTGTCCTGCAGAGATACTATGGATAGTGTGAAACAGAGTGCTGCATTATGCTTGCTACGTCTATATCGAACTTCTCCTGATCTTGTCCCCATGGGAGACTGGACGTCCAGGGTGGTACATCTGCTCAATGACCAGCACTTGGTAAGTTAGTTTATTTCTCTTTCTTGGGCCTGTTTTGTTTAGAGTATAGTAACTATTAAATACATAATAAATTTATTCCCTTTTGCGTCTTTTAAGTAAGTTAGTGGGTGACTGTTTTCTTCAAGATTGGGGTTAAAGATGAAAGAAGGTTGTCCTTATCGTAATTAATGTGTTTTTCTGATAGAGCCTTGTTATATTAGGCTTGTCAATATAAGTGTAATATGCATAAGCTTTTCCTTCTTTGCTTTGACTGTAAATATATTAATCTTGTGCTTTATCATAAATCATATGTGTAGATATAATGTTAACTATTTTCAGACTCCTCTGAAGATAAGAGCTGTTTTGAAAATACAAAGTCTTCTTTGGTAGTGCTTAGACTTCCTGGTTGTGCAGTCTCCAAGCAGTCATTTTTATCCTGTTTGTTCAAAAAAACCCAACAACTGTTGCTTTTAATAAGAAAGCCTGTTTTTCCCCATCCAGTTACCTTATAAATATAAGGATACCTAGTCTTGCAAAACAGTAATAGGAGTACTCTAGTCTGTAGTGATATCATGTGAAATATATAAAATGAGATATATGATATATGCATATAAGATTATATGAGATAATGTTTTATTTACTATATGTATAATGCTAAAAATTATTTTAACTATTATATTAATTTAATTTTATAAAATATATTATACAAATCACGTTCTGCTTGTCAGAATTCTTTCCTGGATGACCTGCTGTGTGGGTTTTGGAGGTTTTTTTTTTTGTTTGTGGGATTTTTTTGTTTGCTTTATTTTGTTTGTTTTCTTTTCCTTCTATATAAGAAATAATTCAAGTGAAAGATGCTTTGAATTAGGACCATATTAAACTGTTACAAGACTGAACTGTAGGCATTGTTCTCTTTCCAGGGTGTGGTTACTGCAGCTACAAGTCTGATTACCACTTTGGCACAGAAGAACCCAGAAGAGTTCAAAACTTCAGTCTCCTTGGCAGTGTCAAGATTAAGCAGAGTAAGTCTAATGTTAACCCTGATAAAAGCTTAATTATTTAACTTGTTCAGCTCTCTAGGTCACTGTAGTTTATTGATGATTATTTACTAAGTTTTCTAGGTCAGATTAACTTGCTGTTAAAAAGGAGGATCATGCTCTCTATCCGCGCGCGCGCACACACACACACACACACACACAGCTAGCTTACTTAGTCCATTTTAATATTTGTGGCTTACAGTGATGGAAAAGTATATTAACTTGCACAAACTTTTCTTAGATGAGGATTACACCAAAAGTCTGTGTAGTTGGGCAGTGTCACCTGCTCCTGGTACTGTCACCGCTACAAGAACCCCCACAGTGCACTTGAGACTTTTGTCCTTGTTTTGTTACTGTAACAGTGAAGAGTAATTGGATCAAGCATTAATGCTAGAGCTCCCAAAAGTACAGACCATGCTTTTAGTTTAGTTTAGTTTTTAACTAGTTTAATATAAGCTACGTACAAGATTATCAGTCATCTTTCTGATAGCTTTAAGTAATACCTCTTTTAAGGTATTACTTAACAAGTGAATTTTAGGATCCAAAATTACATGTGTTTTGGAGAAGTTTAATTTCATTTTGGATAGAAGGACTTTTATTTCTTAAACAGTTATTCAATTCCCTCAATTCTCTGGCTTTTAAGGGAAATGAATAACTGTTTCATAATGCAACAGCAACCATCAGGTGAAATGCCTTTGAGCAAAGCTAGTGCCAGCCGTGTGCTTACTGCGTTAAGATGTGTGTTGGGGAGGTATGTGTTGAGAAATCTGTGAAGTTGTTTTGCTGAAGCCTAATGTAATCCTTGTCACATTTCAATAGGTATAAAAACCTTTCCTGTAAATGCAAACTGTTTGTTGTTGGAGAATATTAGTGAGAAGTAATGGATCCTTCTGCTTTAACATCAGTCTATCAGTAATTCTCCTATTTAATAAAGATTCAGTAATCACCTATATCAATGGTCAGTAAGGTATAACAATACTCTAAAATTATATTCCTTTTTAGTAAAAACACAGAATGATTAGAGGAGTGGAAAGGTAGCGGTAACACCCTGGACTACTAGATCAGTAGAACTGAATTCTGTTGATTAGAGAACTTGACAGAGTACTGACAGTGTGAAAACTTGAACCTAGCTTACTCAAACATTACCAATGGCATAGTTCTATAAACCTCTATCAAAGGTGATCTACAGTGCTCTTTCTTCTTTTGGATGCTTCTATTGCAAATCACTTGAAACTGCAGTAGCTGTTTATCTGTACTATCTGCTTATTTTACAGATTGTAACCTCTGCATCAACAGATCTCCAAGACTATACTTACTACTTTGTTCCTGCTCCTTGGTTATCTGTGAAACTTCTGAGACTGCTACAGTGCTATCCACCTCCAGGTAATGCACAAACCGTAACAGTGGTCACCTCTCACACAGTGCACCATATCAAGAACCACTTTGGTGATGTGTGAAAATAACTTGGAGTGTAATCACAGTGTCTTAGGGTGTGAATATTGACACTTGTACCCTTCAGGAGTTTCACATTGTTCAAATGACTATTGCAACTGGGCTGCAAGATGCGTTTTGATTTAACACTCTAGTCTAAGTCTTCAAATTATGTTGTAAGTGTTTAATGTAGTGTAGTGTTATCAATGATTTTAAAGTCTTGAAATATATTACATTGCAGACGATGTTTGGCTTTTCTTCTTGCCCTAGTAGAAACGTGGCTTAGACTTCTCTGTTAAATGTACATTGGGGAGAGCGAACTGCTTAACACATAAATATTGCCTTAGCTTATTCTCAAAGCTTAGTGGGTGGAAGGCCTAAAGTAGGGGCTGAGGTGTTGAGCAAAATGAAGTTGTCCAACAGCTTGTTCTTCTCCAGAAGACCCTGCGGTACGTGGTCGTCTCACAGAATGCCTGGAAACTATTCTTAACAAAGCTCAGGAGCCACCAAAATCTAAGAAAGTGCAACACTCGAACGCCAAGAATGCTGTGCTGTTTGAGGCAATAAGCTTAATAATACATCATGACAGGTGAGCAGTGAGAATATTTTTATTACAACAGTATTTTATTTTATACTTATTATAAAATCATCTCTTTTATAAGTTAACACACAGTGAACCTGCTCACACACTTCGCAGTTTGTATATGTGGACTGTGTGTCACACATGAATTTTTTCTTTTTTAAATCATTAGGTGCTAGGTTATCACAGGCAGATAACTGAAAGCTGTCTACTGAATTAAAATGTTGTTTTCATTTTTCTGTCAAATGCTGGAATTCAGGAATAAAAAAAAGAAGTGAAGTTGGACACCTGTACTATACCTTAAATTCTAGTCTTTTATTTTAATAGATACACATCAGAAATGGCAGATAAAAATACCTGTACCTGCAACTACCTAATAAAGAGACAAAGGCTAATTACCTGCATTGAATTCCTCAGTTAGGCCAACAGGCTAATGAATGTGAATGCTCTTCCACAAAGAGCCCTGGGATCCCTAATGGCTGTAAGTGGTCAGGGCTTGGGTTTTACGTTTCAGAGTCTGGCTGGTCTAATCTTGAAACAAAATCTACAGATCAGATCGTGTCCTGTATACACAGTCAGTGGATGTGTGTGTGTGTACGTGTGTGTGTACACCCTTGAGCACTGCACATGTGGGATGGAATCAAAGCACTTTTAAGTGCATGCGGATCCCATTTCTGGCCTGCTAGTAGCCCTTTAAATGTGCTGGGTTTAATCCAGGAAAAATGAGTATTCAAAGTCACACCAGTGAAGGGAAAGAAAAAAAAAAAAGACCCACGTTTTTTGTACTTGGATGGCATTTTTCTTTGGATGTGAATGACTTAATCATCATCAGCCTTGGTGAGAGGTGGGCAGTGAAAGTTCAGCTGTCTTTAAACAGAGCAGGTCTTTGAACCTGCGCTTCTCATTTTCTTGGTGCGTATATTACGCCTGTGAGAGGGAAAAGAAAGAAAGCAACTACCATCCCCTGCAAAAAGAGCTGCACTCTTTGAGGCGTCTTGGGGGCTTCAGAGCAGTAATCTGTGGCGAGAAATTTTACTGCACTAATCCAATCTGATCTTTGAGCACAGATTAAAGTACCAAAACCACAACCTTCTTTTCAATGTTAGAGTGCTGTGATTTGAGGATTAGTGCTGTATCTGGCTCATCTAGGAAAATCCCAAAGTCCCACTGAAACCAATGCCCACTCATTCTTATTTAATATGATATTCATTATGTGCTCAAGCAAGACATATATATATATATATATATATATAAAAACAGCACTTCCCACTTCAGTGTACTAGAAGAAGGAAACATGCTCTGAGACGCCTAGCTACAGTATTTGCTTGCAGAGTCAGGGAGGCCTGAGCTCCAATTCCTGCAGCAGAGACTTTGCTGAAGTATTTTGTGTCACATGTGAAGAAAGGGACTGCTGTTCCCCAGCTCTGGAATGGGCTCTAATCTGGGTTTGGAAAAGTTTAGCTGAGAAACAGGCATCACAGATTGAGGTCCCCTCAAGGAAAAAAATAAAGGAAACAGAGCCTAAGTTCTCCCACCTCCTTCTAGGTGCTGCTAGCAATATGGTATTAACATAGTTTATTGCCAGGCGTGAGTTCCCCGAAGTGCTGTGCGTTCTCCTGCCCAAATCTTGGCTCTCCGGGAGCAGGTAGCAGCTTTGATTTGGGGCTCTGGCACCTATAAGGGAAGTTAGACAGAAGCTGCTTGTAGTTTTTGGATCCTTCCTTTGATACTGTATGTTGAAATTGTATGACACCCTTTGCCAGCAATAAATCATTTTGCTGTCTATTGTGTGATTAAATAATTAAATATTGCTTGTCATGGATACACAGGCAGGGATTGACTCAGGCTCTGTGGGACTTAGAGATTTGCAGGAATCTGAACTTGTGTTTCCTGACGTTGCACTTCTGGGCGAGTCAGACCCCGTCGTTCAACGCAGTGTTAAGAAGTGAGTCATGCGAGAAGCAGCATCCACTGAGAACCACAAACTTCAATTTGTTTTCTGTCATGATTTTATCTTTTTATTTATTAAAAGCGCATGTAGAATAGGAACAGAGAATTTATTTATTTTTTTCCTATTCCTAATCATTAAGAAGAGGCTGCATTGCCCAGGGATAGTGCTGCTTACCTCCCTTGTAGGATGCTTTGCGATGAGCAGGAGGAAACTGCCGACCGGCGACGAGATGGGAACTCAGTAGCGTTTTCCACGATTCCTGGAACCACTGAACTGTCGTCACCAGAAGATGCTGGTCCCGGCCAAGCATCCGTGGGCCACCCCGGCAGCAACATGTATTGTATTACTTAAAGCTGGCAGCAATCCGCAGAGGTGTCACTTCCACTGATGTCAGTGGGAAGCGGGGCTGCTCCGAGCTCCTCCGAGTTCGGGGACAGTGAAGCAGCTCTTGCGGCCGCCCCGTCCTTGAGCAGCATGGTGTCTATTAGTTTTATTGTGGGTTTGATTGTTTTCGGTTGATTCTCACTGCTTTCAGCTGAAGATTAATTCAGTTTGTGTTTGGGAGGACAAGGGAGCAAATTTGTTGTTTTTATTAGAAGCTAAGCCGAGCTGAAGGCTTGATGACGATCCATTGTTAGTGTTGTTATAAAGTCCTGCTAAGCGGGCAGGAAAGCACAAAGGAAAGGAAGAGTATAATTCAGATTTGCCAAACAGCCTGGGAATAATTAGAAGATTAGCAGTTTGGCACTGTTCACTGGCGAGCTGTGAATTAAATGCATCCCCCTCTTCTCTTTAGAGCTGTGAAGTGTGTCGCTGGGGCTCTGGGTTTCGTGCCCTGCACACACCTCTCAGCCCTCCTTCAGCCAGCGTGCCGGGCTGTCCTGTTGCAGGAGAAGCACAAGAGCTGGCCCTCAACGTGCCCTCGGGGCCCTCGGCATCTCCAGTGTCTTAGGAACCCTCCGAAGCATCTGCAGTTCACGTATCAGGTGGAGATGAATCCCCTCCAGTTTGCTGTGACGACTGCGAGTGCAACATTTGCTAACAGCCACTTCTGTTATTTACACTGTGAAACGCTTGCAAGCAACCAGCTATAAAAGACCTCATTGACATTTATGCTTAAATTCTCTCATCATAGTAGTAGTTTGAGGCAACGATAAAATTCAGGGCGAAGCCTTCACATACCCTGGGTGAAGGTCTGTTCTCAGCGCTGATGGCAACAGTGCTACATGTCTCGAGCACCTTGGGCACGTGGTTCAGGTGGCCACCAACATGAAAAGAAAGTTTAACCTCCACGGATAAGAAAATAGTACTAGTTCCACTGAAGTCCCTGTGAAGCACAAATTTGATGTGGGGTTGCTACCACATTACACAGTTGTGGGGATGGTTGATGTCTGTATTTCTTCTGCTTTCTCTTCCTTCTGCAGTCTCGTCTCTCCCTGCAGGGAACTTACTGCATCCCAATGTAACAGGGACTAGGATCACATCACTAGAGCAGGGAAGTATCTTTGAGATCATATGCCATCCGTCTGCAAAGGCCCAATATAATCCCCAGATAAGAATGTACCAGACATTGAGCTGCTCTTGTCTCTTCTCTCCTTTAGTGGGGTTTGGGCATGTAGGCCAGGAGGGGAAGGGAGATTTTTCAAGGGCTGCAATGCAGGTTTGTTCACAGCAATGCAATCCTTTTCAACCCCAGGAGTGCATGGCTGTCGCGACTTAAAACAATAATATAATAATAGTAATAGAATAACTTGTAGTTTGATACAATGACAGACCATTCATATGACATAACATATGTACATTTAGAGGAGATTTTTCATTTTTCCACTAAGGAAAAAATAGGATAAAATGGTAGTTTATTTTTATGCATATATTATGGCATATACATGTGTGTGTGTATGATATATATGTTAAATATATATATTACATATGCATCATTTTAATAAAACAAAAGTGATTAGTTTTTTTGTGCTGGGAAAAGTGACCTCTAAAATGACAGACTTATTTGTCTTGTTTTCCTTCTAACAAAGCAAAAAAATGTGGCTATTATTAGCAATTTTTGAGAAATAAAGGGGAAGAAAATCAAGGTAACCTTCTTGAATTAGGTCTCACGATGGAGGAAGAATGGCAAAAGAGCAAGTTCCCGCACACAGACTGCGCAGGTGTGCAGGGAACTGATATTCTTTTCACTCCTGGTCTCAGGTGCTTACAGCTCATTTCTGGCAGAGTTTCCCAGAGAAACTCAAAGAATAAATTATGGTCTAGACTGATGTAAGAAAAAACGCATCAAGCGGTTCACTACACCATGATGTCAGGCCTTAGACAGAGAAAAGACTGTGAAAACTGCCTGCTTCCAGAAAACAAGAATGCAGGTACAGTAATAGCCTGTTAGCGAGGTTGTCCTCATGTGACGTTCGGTGGGATGGCTTCGGAACAGCCGTGACAGTCAGCGCCTTATCAGGAGCAATCACACAGGGAATGCCATCCTGGTGCCTTTGGAGCACTGCTGTCTATCCCTGTGATTCCTCCGAGCCACCAAACACGACAGCTCTTGGGCTTGCGGCCTCCTGCAGGAGCGAGTTTCCCTCATTCCCTCGGTCGGAGGCAAAGCAGACGGTGTTCAGTGCAATCATTCCCGGTGTTGTTGGGGTCAGTGAAAGCCGTTCATGCAAATGCTGTGATCAAGTGGAGAACAGTTATAACCGTATTGGTCTGTACGTCAGCTTGATCAAGTAGGAAACATAAAAGAGTAAGAGCCGAAAGGCAGGAGAGCGGAGCGCCTGCATTTCCCGTTGAGTGGCGCCAGGGCGTTCTTGGAAACTGCGCTGTGACAAGCAGGACCTGTCACCGAAGCGAGCAGAAATGTTGATGTTTGGTGAGGGCAGATCTGAGCGGCCGTCCGTCTTAGCCCTGTTTTGAGAACTGTGAAGTAACCGCAGCTCCTGGGGAAGCCAGCCGTGTCGTTGCTGGAAACCAGCACGGCCTCCGGATCGGGTCCTTTTCCATAATTTCATGCTAGAGTTGCTCTGCTAATGAACTCACTCCAGAAAGCTCAATTCTGATGCCATCATGTTTTATTTGACACTCCAATGAAACAGCTGTTTGCAATTAGCACACATAGAAAGAACAACAAAAACGCAGCCTTCCCTCGCAGCCCTGCGCAAGGACGGCGCAGAGGGCTCACCAGGCTCTGCCGCGCCGCTTCCCGCCGCGCTCTAACTCAAACATCAAAACAATTGATCTCCACAGAAGACCAGACAAAAAAAAATGTTTCCAGCTCCCCAAATGTTCCTGCCTGGCAGCGGGGACTCGTTAAGGAAGGATGAACGTGGCCCTGGGTGCCTTAGCTCGCTGAGCTAAGCATGAAGCTGAAGTGAAGCGAGGGCCGGGCGCTCCTTGCTGCCGCGCTGGGACCCGATGAGCTGGAGGGCTGGTTTCCTACCAGGACTCGCATCCAGGGCAGCCGGCCCACCCTCCCGGTGGGAGCAGCGAACAAGGAGCTTGTAAAACACACAGGCCCAAGGGAAGTGACCCCTGTTGACTGAAACCAGCTGCATGGCAGGCCTCTCGCTGTCGCTCGTGATTTGCTGTCTCGAATAAATGGATGTGGTAGAAGGGACTATGGAAAGAAAACACAATAATTTATTCCCCTTGAAGTCGCGCCGCTCTAATAAGGCACAGTTTTTACAGCTGAAAAAAAAAATGTTTATTCACACATTAAGTTTTTCCCTCCTTTTTTTTTTCCTAGCTTTGAAAGTATGCAGTTTAGAACAAGATATTCTGTAGCTCAGTTTCAAAGTCTTTTGACAAATACAGCATCAGGAGATTTTGCTAGGGAGTTCTCATTTATAAAAGTGCTGGCTAAGGAGAGTTTAGGGTTTTCTTCCATTTTGATTCAGAAAACACAATTAGGGCAGCTTTTGTTGGTGCTTTGGCTTAGAACTGCGTAGTGACCCCATGAAAAAGATCTTAGTGAGCTTTGAATAAGCAGAATGACTTTATCCTATTCCTGTGGCTTTTCCCCTGTTTTTCCCAGTGCACTCCTGGGTAACGCTGCTTATTTTGAGCATTATGGAGCACTGCTGGCAATAACCAGGGTGACACTTGAATTCAGACGTGTTAGGGATGGCAGCTGCTCAAGTCCTCTGTTTTAAACCGCGGGTGGGTCATTGCCATCAGTATTAAGTTGAGCTCAGTGCTGGCTTTAGAGGTGAGTACCCGGCATGAGGGTGGGAGGGATTTCACCTTGCTGCTGTGGTTGCCTTGAGCCTTTTCTGAGGTGCCTGTCAGTTTGTGACCCGTGCAAAACTGTGGTAAGATTTTTGCTGGCTTTCTAAAAATCACTACTCTAATTTTCTTGAATGAAAATTGAGGCACTGGCATGCTTAGAAAAGCATCTTTTCTCTCCTGTCTTTTTAAAGTGTTTTATTCAAGGGCTACATTGACACCGTTGCTGTATTCCAGTGCAGCTTACAGCTCTGGGGTGAGCCTGTAATTGTGCTGGAAAGGAAACTTTCTTTATGTATATTTCAACTGACAAATTAATACACAAGGACCGTATCCTGCCACAAGGGCCGAAGCAGCCCTTCCCCTTCATCCTCTTTTGTAGCTGTTTTGCTGGGGAGAGCGGAAGGATCTCATTGATAGCAGGGAGAGTTTTGCCCAGGTGGGGACTGCAGGACCCAACGTGGTGACAGTAAAAACAGGAGGAGAACAGAGGGAGGAATTAGCACACAGCAAAAACACAGCGGGCATTTGACCTTTCCAGCAAAGTAAAAGGTTTCAGGTTGAGACTGCCCTCATTACCTCTATATCTTACTGGTGAAAAGATAAATGTAGTTTGCTAGTACAACAGTAAAGTATTTCAGTGCTTTGAAATTAAAAAAAAAGCCCATGTCAATGCAATGTGTTATCACTGGGCCCTTTAAATAATGTTGGTAATAGAAGAGGGTAATTCTGCATCAGACTATGTCCCACTTTTATTTTAATTAAATGTTCTTTTCTAAAATTGAATATATACAAGTTTGTATGGAATCAGAGCTACTGATTTGGCCCTACGGAGAAGGACAAGAGCCAGTCATTTTTCCCCAGAAACCCAGTAGGAAATGTTGAACTGTTGATTTTCAATTCAGCCGTTTACCTCTCTACATTCTTACAGTGACAAAACTAGACCAGAGGACTACGTTCATCTTCCGAGGGAAACAAGATGCCTGCGGGTACTAACGTTCGCTTCTGTCCTCTCTCCCCGGTGCTGCAGAGGCTGAAGGCAGCGCTCAGCCACCACCCCGCGGCCATGCCCAACGGCAACATGAGCACCATGGGCCACATGATGGAGATGATGAGCTCGCGGCAGGAGCAGACGCCGCACCACCACCTGCACTCGCACGCGCACGCGCACCCGCCGCTGCCTCCGCACCACTCGTACCCGCACGCGCACCCGCCGCCGCCGCCGCCGCCGCACCACGGCCACGCGCAGCCCCACCACCAGCAGAGCCACCCGCACCACCACTCGCACCTGCACGCGCACCCGCCGCACCACCAGGGCTCGCCGCACCCGCCGCTGCACTCGGGCGCCCAGGCACAGGTACGGGGCGGCTCGCGGGCCCTCGGGGACCTCGGGCTTACTGGCAAGGCCCTCTGGCTGCTCCCAGGTGTCTGGTGGCTGAGAGGTGCACGGTTTATTCATAAAACAGCGAAGCAACAGCTTGCTCTGTTGCTTAATTTGCTAGGCATTTGTAATATCTTAATAAGAAGCTCCGAGGTCTTTCTGTGCTCTGGTGTCTGCACATTGCCACGTAGTCATTTATGGAAGGGGCATATTAAGGAGACTGGTATATTATACGTGCTGCTTAGTAGGCTTGAAGCTAAACTTCTCAGGCCAAGGTTTAAAGTGCTGTACGTGCTAGAACTTCAGAAACACACACCACGTTCTGTCCTGAGGCAAAGCAATATTGCATACATATCCTCCAAGGAAGATTTGGGTTTGTGTGTCTGTGTGTGTGTGTGTCTGTGTGTGAGGTGTCTCACAGAACTCATGCACCTAGCCACGTCCATCAAGCCTAGGGATAATTTTAAGGTAATATGGACTAGTTTAGAGCAAAAGAGAAAGGTCTGAGACTTTGCAGACGGGAGGGTAGCCCCGGGGTGTGGAGGGTAAGAGAGGCCGAGATCAGGGGAGAGTGAAGGTTATAGTTATTTGATACAGTATCAGAAAATGAAGGAGAAGGAGATGAAGCCAGTCCATGGAGAGACTTTTTAACCAGGAAGAGCACTTGGATTCAGACAATGAGAGTTCAATGGAGGCAATGTCAGATGAAGATCTCAATTTCTAACCGGAAACAACGATTTCCTCGATTTGGATGATCCCATATTTAAAGCATAAGGTTTTAAAAAATGTTCCTTGAACAACTTAACTAACAAGCAAGGATTTTAGCAGAGTTGTTTTTAAGAGGAAATCTTTCTTGAGGTGCTAGGCCCCTGCACCAGCAAGACTACAGGAGAAAAACAAAGGCAGGGCCAGTGACTACAACATATCAAATGCAGGCAGCAAATTTAAGGAGAAGTGCATAGAGCACAGAAGGAGGACAAAGAGAAGTGCCAAACATAAGAAGTTCAATCTGTGAAGTATTGTGTTACTTGCAAATACCTTTCAGACAAGCTCTTAGAAAACATTAAAGAAAATGAGAGGATTTGGCTGACATCCCAGTGTCCCACAACATTAACTATTTACTAACATCTAGGTTTATTATTGCAGGGGTTGCAAGCACATGGGATTTCCCTGAAGCATTTGCTAATGTAAAATGAATTGTCAGCTTTAGAGAAACAGTCTAAATAAGAGACTAGCAGACTCCCCTGTGAGAAGATGCCCAAAGCTTTCATAAGTTTAGTTCAGTTTTTACTTTGAGAATTCAATTATTTTCTCATCTGTTAATGAGTTATTTTCCTTGGAGTTGTTTAAAAACTCCAATAAAAAGGCATTATCTCATAACAGAGAACGCAAAAGCAACCTGATGGCTGTCTCGGAGATCTGTGAGAGATAAGGATGAAGCTGGTGCTTAGCAGACCAAAGACTCCATGCATGTCACGGAGGAAGTCACTTATCCTCCCTGAGGCTTTTAAAACAGGGGTCATAGTTTCGACTCTCCTCACCAAGGGGTTGGGAGAATAAACACGTGAGTGCATATGAGGCAGTCAGATGCCGCAGTATTGGGCACCACAGCCACACTTCTGTATTATAACTTGTTACAGGTGAGGGGAGAGCATGGCTACAAGAGAAAATAAACGTACCGATTTTAAGGCTAAAGTGTCAGCCAGTGAGTCCAGTGAGTTATTTAGCGACAGCTGCCTTTTTCCTGCAGCTCCTGTGCCCATTTTAGCCATGCCAGTTAGGAGAGCCTGAAGTTGCCATGCTTGGTATTTCCTAAAGATTTGCAGGCAGCCAGCAAGAAATTTGGGCACCGAGACAGGCAGA
The DNA here is from genome assembly GCA_032273925.1 of Rhynchotus rufescens. Classification (NCBI taxonomy): domain Eukaryota; kingdom Metazoa; phylum Chordata; class Aves; order Tinamiformes; family Tinamidae; genus Rhynchotus; species Rhynchotus rufescens. The sequence continues at coordinate 17,651 of JAVCKT010007028.1, forward strand.
CGGGCCGGGCAGCCCCCAAACTGCAGCAGCTTCTCTGCAAATCCCTGCGTCACGCAGTCCTTGGAGCCAGGCCCGCAGGGTAACATGAGCTTTGCGGTGTCCCTGGAGGCGATGGGCCTTTCCAGACATCAGGAAGGTCTTCATCTTGACAGGGGGTGTAGGGTGTAAGTGTCACCGGGAGGCTGGGACTGGCGGGTAGCGGGAGATGAGTCTGGGCAGGGTTCCTCGGGTCCGCTGCTTTCCCGGGCAGCAGCAGGGCTCTTGCTGCCTGTCTGCTCCCATGATGCAGAGACCATCGGGGTTTCTGGAATGATGCCCTAATGGGGAGAAAAGAAGGGTTTGCTGAGTAATACACACATAGTTTTTACTTTTTAAGGCCAAAACTAGTCACCAAAGTATTGGCCTCTTTGGGGGTCAGGTTGCTTAAGCAGACATTAATTTTATGGTGCATTTTACTAATTATTCTATCTTCCTCCTTATTCTTCTGAGCCAGATTCCTCATTTCCAAGCCACCTGCCAAGTGACAGCATGATCCACAGTGCTGTGAGCTGTGTGCTCCCATGCTGTA
>JAVCKT010007028.1:21453-33006 GCA_032273925.1 Rhynchotus rufescens
CAGATTGTCATTAACAGGGATGATGTTCAAGGGTATGCAGCAAAGACTGTTTTTGAGGTAAGAATAATTCTTTTGTGTTGAATTTCGAATTGGCTTGCAACTGAAGCAAATGTGTAGTCTTAGCAGCTGTGTGCATTCCCTCTTAGGGAAGAATAAAAAAAATCTGCTCGTGAATTATTTTGAGAAAAATACTCCTGGAGCTTTAAGTATAGCATCCTAGCCTTTTTTCTTTGTGCTTTTCTTGTTTGTTTTTTTAGTGAATATCTTGGTAAGGAAATGGCATTATTGGAAAAATTAACAAAACCTAAAATAAAAGTAGGAGACTTTGCAAATATTTTCAGTTTTATGTGCTGTAGGAATCCAAACGCACAAGCTAACGTGGATTATTCAGATAGGCTTTCAACTTGGTCATTTTTGCTGAATGCTTAAAGTGACCTCTCTCTCTTGCCTTCATGCTTAAAAAGACAGTATTTACATCTTTTGACAACTTTAGCACATTCCTGCAAAACATACTGGCATACTTTTGACTCTCCTAAAGATGTTAGGCCCTCAGAAGTTCACAGTACTGCTGAGTTAGCTTTAAGAATTCTCTTGGGTTAGTAACACTTATGTTAGGTATGACCTGGCTTGCTAAATCGTTGTATATATTATAGGAAAATTTCCACTGTATCTATACATAATTGGTTCTCTACCTCCTAGAGCGATGATCTGCTGTTCTAAGAAAGTAGACTAGGAAACTGAGCATGGAAGTGGCAGATGAAATGAATCTTTTTGACATATTACAAATTAATAATCATCTATTAATGTTTCCTACAGGCCCTTCAAGCTCCAGCATGCCATGAGAATCTTGTAAAAGTAGGTGGCTACATCTTGGGAGAATTTGGAAATCTAATAGCAGGTGATCCAAGGTCAAGGTAAAATGTCTTTTAAAGAAGACCTCTAATTATTCATTTGGATTAATAATAGCTCTTTTGTAAAGAATTACTATCTGTTTAATGCTCTTAAGAAGAACTCTTAAAAAGATGTTTTGGCACTTGATAGTAATGCATTAAGAATTATCATTACTGTGAAAATTAAACAAATTATTTCCCTCTCTCATCTTATCTTTTAAGTCCACTCATCCAGTTCAACTTGCTGCACTCCAAGTTTCATCTGTGTAGTGTTCCTACCCGAGCTCTGCTTCTGTCTACCTATATCAAGTTTGTGAACCTGTTTCCAGAAATCAAAACTACAATTCAGGATGTGTTGCGCAGTGACAGTCAGCTTAAGAATGCTGACGTTGAGCTGCAGCAGAGAGCTGTTGAATATCTGAGGCTCAGTACCATTGCCAGTACTGATATCTTGGTAGGTGTAGTATTTTCTTTTTATTATGTGTTTTGTTTATTATGGAGAAATCTTTAGCTATGTGAATTTAAAATCCATTAATGGATCTTCTGTCAATGAATAAAACTTCAATAAACCTTAGGTGATTGCTCCAAAACTTCATTTAAATTTAGGAATCACAAAATGGCTGTTTTTTTAATTATTTTTTTCTTATCTATGAATTTAACTGCAGACATCTTTTACTTAGAGCTAAGAATCAAAGTTGTTTTTCTGGTAGCAAAGTAAGTTAATGCATGTTAATGCGGGCTTCGTGAAAGCTGGAATAGTGTGAAGCCCTGCAGTATTAGTACATGAAAGTCTGAGGCCTTACGTTCTGAGGACTTTGAATAGCTTCGTGTTTCTCTGTAATATGTTCACTAGGTAGCTGTTCGTTAGCTGTAGCTTTGAAATTGGAGCTGTTAGCTGTGGTAGATGCAGAGTTTTGTGTCACTGAATGTTCAGTGTTACTGAAGTGCTGAGCTCTGGCCTGAGGGAAGCCTCTGTGCTTATAGAGAGTCTTGCCATAGTGTTGTAGTGTTCAAATGACAGGTATCCTGTCTTTAACTGGAGTGGTTTGTGGGCTTTGAGGAAGGTTGGGAACACCTCTTCGGGTGTATCTGCAAGGAGGAGATGAACATGCAAGTATGCATGACTTTTAGTGAAGCATATGAAGCTGGACTTGTTGCCTCAGTGAAGTGAGATCTTGAAGTCTGGAAGTAGATAATATCTTAAAAGAACATGTACACTAAAGCCATGTAAAGGTAGAACCTGTAAGATACAGTACTGCATGTTGACATGAGGAGAATAGTGAGAGCTATGTGGTGGGGCCTTGTATATTAGTAATTTTCCTTTTTCTCTAGAGATTTAACTAGTGCTTCAAAGATGGAATTATTGGATCAAGCCTTTAAAGTCTAAAATCTCTTCCTGTCATTGAATCACTCATCATTGTGCATCGCTTTGCTCTGCAACATTTGAAAAGTTAATGGCAGCTCTTTGAGGATTGCAAAAATAAAGATGTTAAAGGGTTTTTATGCTATGTTAAAGTGAATACATGACTCAAAACTAGATGGAAAAGGTCTGTCACTTACAGGCCCAGCTTGTTTAGTCTTTCCGCATAAGATAATGTGTGGGGTTTTTTTTGCCAATATAACTAATATACTACTTGTGTGATAAGGCTACAGTGCTAGAAGAAATGCCTCCCTTTCCGGAGAGAGAATCTTCTATCCTGGCTAAGCTCAAGAAGAAGAAGGGACCTGGCACAGTTACTGACCTGGAAGAGATCAAAAAGGAGAGGAGTTCTGATATGAATGGAAGTGCTGAACCTGCCTCTGTCAATGCCAGCGCTGTTGTGAGTTTAAAAACTCTTCTTATTTCAGCAGTTCACAAGGTGTGGAAGCAAAGAGGGAATTGCATCAGTAGAGGGAATTGCACTGGGCTTAAATGTAAGACTATCCCCTTTTGGTATAAAAGGGAACCTGTAGCTGCTTTCCCTGCACACTGTATTCGGCTTTGCTTGGGAGAACTTACCTATGGTATATAAATGGGGAAGAATTATCTGCGTTCTGGAAAACAAAAATCCCTTTTTATACTGTTACTGAGAAATGTTGCTGCAGTCTTAGAAATGGGAATGTCTTTCCTCTGACTAATCTGCGGTGAAGGTGAAGTCTAAAATGAACATATTTACAAGGAGCATTTTGAGTTTCTGTTCTTATGCATCTTCTAGTATGATACTTCTTCATTTTGTTTCAAGTTGTTTTTGTTTTCACTAGAAGTGAACAGCACTTTAGTGCAGGTGCCCATCAACTATACTGATGAGGTTGTATAAGCTTAGTTAACACAATAGTTTGAGTTCCATTGTGGTAGACAGTGCTGCTGTCTTGTTTAACTGCAACTTCTCACTTGGTCAACTAAGGCTGGAGGGATGAACCACTCCCCAAACAAAATACTTAAGTTTTTGATTTTAATAACAAGAATAACTTAGTATTACAGTTGAGATAGAGTAGTGTATTACTTAAGAGGAAGAAGGGCCTTGGCGCATTCCATACTTTTTAACTTTATCCTTTAATCTTGTCAGTGCTGTATCTAGGAGTTCCTGTACACAATAACCTTGAGGTGACTTGCATCTGGATGAGCTACTTAAACTGTTCATTGCAAGTCTAAAATTTTATTCTTTTATCTTGTAAGATATCTTGATTATTTTAGACTTAATACCTAATGCATAAATACTTTGGCCACTACCAATCTATGCTTTGTTCTTGTATGTGACTCCAGAGTGCCTGAGCTTGAGGAAAAACCTTCTTAAGGTATCATGTCTACCTTTACTGCTTGTAGTCTTAAATTAAGCACAGGCTCTGCTTTTTAGAGGCTTTGTTTTTATTTAACTTCTAGATGGTTATAATTCAAAAGGGAGGGGAAGGAACTTAAAATTGAAACACAAAGCAGTTACTGTATTGATAAAGTCTTCCCTTGTCTACCCAGCGCTTGATGGGGGAGGAAAGAATTTGCCACAGCTTAGGTTACGCAGCAAAAGACAGCTCTGTCTTAGTCTTGTTGTAGTTTAATTCTGAAGTGTCTTGTCTTCCCTAGTCTACTCCTTCTCCGTCTGCGGATCTGCTGGGTCTGGGTGCAGCCCCTCTTACCAACTCAGCTCCCCCACCCGCCTCTAGCGGTAGCCTGCTCGTGGATGTGTTTTCAGATTCGGCTTCGGCAGTCGCACCTCTCGCTCCTGGTTCTGATGACAACTTTGCGAGGTAATTGAGAATGAGACACCCTGCAAGGTCTCTGGGGAAGTATTTGCCTGCTAAATTGGGCTTAGAGAAGAGAACACATCAAACTAATAACTTTCAGTTTTCTTCCAGCTACATGAATACATTCCTGGGTGGTAGTTTTGGAGCAGAAGAGATGTTCTTGTTCTTGACCTCTTTATGCTGGATATGTTGTCTTCATTGAAACCTTTGCTGTTGCAAAACTGAGTCTGTGATAGTGAGCCTAAGGATATTAGTCACACAGTCTTGCCTAGCTTTCCTTCTGGTTTTGCTTGTTAAAAATAAACCACTCATGCATCTCAGCAATACATGGTAAATTTGGGGGTTATCTTGTCCTACATGAATACATTGTTGTTGTATATTGTTTCTTGTTTTCACAAAGCATTCTTGCATTTCCTCACTTACAGCAAACTTGCACCGGATCAGTGGGCTGGGTTGTTCCTAGCTAAATATATAGAGATATTGTGCTCCAGTTTCAAGAAATACTTTCATTGCTCTGCTACTGTCTGACAGACTGTCTAAAAAGAAAAAGGAAAAAAAAATCTTTCCTTTTCTTAGGAGGAAGGAGAGGGAGATTTGATTAAAATTATCTTCTTGTTTGTATTGCCAGCTGTAGTATCAGGCATGGTGTGTTATTAGTCCTTTAATATGAAACAGCCTGTGGCTATGCCCAAATGTCACTTGGCTAAAATTTTGGAAGTAAGTAGAATGGAATGACAATAACATCTTTCAAAATCTTTCTTCCTATTGGCCAATGAAGGTGATATTAGCAAGGATATCACATCATGATGTGATGATGCGCCTACTGGGCGTCTTAATATAAGAGGTGTAGTTAGTGAAAGCAGTCTGCCTGGACCACATTGCCTTTCATCAGAATTTTGTACAAGGCCAGACACTGTTGCAGGTTTGCAGTGTTTGAAACTCAATCCTCCTTTTCTCTTGAAAAGCAGTAAGTGTTTTATTGTGCTGCACAGTACCAAAATTGAGAAGCGTGCAAGCTTGTTAGAGCTTTTTAAAACTCTGATATTCTTAAAAAAAAAAAAAATAAAAAAAAATCTGACTAGTAGCTTCATAAGAAAGTTACTTAAACTGAGTTTCCTCTTGCTGCAGAGGAAAGTCTAGGATTGTCCAACTTTGGTTCAACTGTACAAGATGAAACACTCCTTCAGCTGTACTGCCGAGTTGCCTTCTATAGTTTCCTGCTGCTTTTCTAGTGCTGTTGTCATTTTTGCTTCTAATGTGTTACTTGGCTTAGTCATACACCATGTGCCCATGTACTGTTGCCTACGCTTTAAATATTTTTGGGGTTTCTTTTTAAGAACAGACTGTGCGGTCATCATGAGAAATTCCATTAATGTAGATGAGATCTGTTTCAAAATACAGGTTTGAAGTGGTTAATATACACCTCCATATATGGTTTTGAACTAAACTGTCACAAATAATTAAATGCCTAAAAGGATTTGGTGAAGAGGTATAAACTTAAGCTGCTGAATGTCTTCAGCATCTCCTGTCTTCAGGAGGAATTCCTGGTTCCTAATAGTCATGAAGTGGGGTGGGGGAAAGAAAGTAATCGCTTAATGCCTAAAACCTTTCCAGGTATACTCAGCTAGGGCAGCTAATAAACTTCTCATGCATTAAATTCTCACAAGTACCATTTTTTTGAGGAAGGAGGTAAAGGAAATAACTAAGCACTAAGCTGTCTTTACTAACTCCTGCTATCTCTGTCGCTACCACCTTTCTTCCTTTGTGCTGCCTGAACTAGCCCTGACCTGGCTTCATCTGAGGTAGTTTCTGAGGAACCAGCTGATACTGTGCATGATGCTGATGAGCTTTTTCACAAGTAAGCAACACTAAAACCTTGCAAGGCTGGGCAAATTCCAGAATATAGTTACAGGAGAGAGAGGATAGGAAGGAAAAAAAAAAATTGTGTGCATTAACGGAATGCTAGTAGAATTGGGCAGAAACATGTATATGTACATGTATTTTCAGACTTCTCGTGAGCAGAACATTTCTGTAAATGCTGTGCGTTGTATGGCACACTCATGAATCCACAGCTTAGAGTTGCCTGTTAACAGTCATTGCTATCACACACTACTCTAAAATGAAACATTTTTGGCAACTCTAGTTGTGTAATAAGCTTTGCAACTCTTTGCAAATACAGACAACTGTTTTTAAAGGGGTAAGAATTTACCAAAATTTACTGATATTTGCAAGCATGTCTTTGTGTAGTGCTGTGTATGGAAAAGGCTAATATTCGTTGACCACCTCTTCTGCTTTTAAGTGAAGGGTAGGAGGACTAAAATACCTGCAGAATGGGCTTGCTCTTTCAAAATTAAAATAAAAACCCACACCTGACAAGTAAACATACATGATAGAGTTGATGAAAGAACTTCTCTTATGTTTAAACAGAGCTTAGTGAGTTCCAGAAGTTGCCAAAAATAAGAGAATAGTCTGTTGCCTAGTCTTTCTTAGTGTGTGTGTCTATAGCATATTGTGGCTTCCTCCATAGTTTCTCAGGTATCCTGTTGAATAGAAACTCAGTTATTTTAGTGTGCTACAATTGGTGGTTTTAATTCTAAAATGTATTCATCTTTTAACTCTGCAATTTTCTGCAAAGGCCTTTCTCGCAGACTGATGCGCTTTAGGTTAACCAATCTTCATCCTCTGTGTAAACCCTGAATTTTGTGGTTTTGAACACTTCTAATCTGTCTCAATTAAAATGCACCTTGCCTTTTTTTTCCTCTAGGTTTGTGTGTAAAAATAATGGAGTCCTGTTTGAAAATCAGTTGCTACAAATTGGGCTGAAATCTGAATTTCGACAGAACCTGGGTAAGAACTTTGAGGCAGAGTAGTTACCTTATTTGTGCATCAACTTCATTGTCAACATACTGAACATAAGGCTGACTTTTCAGCTGCTTTAAAACTGGAGTCTGATTTCAGGCCCAACTGTCTTAAGAGCTTCTGTTTGCAGCTTCTGTGTGGGATCTTGTTTTCTTTAACTTTTCAGCTGCTGTTGGCAGCTGAAATGAGTGTAGGTGGTACTGTGAGTTCTAGTTGTTACTGCCTTGTTGTAGGGCTGATACTGATGGGGGTTATAAGTGACCTCTCTTTTGAGTGTATCTATTTTACAGTAGAGCTTTTCCTAACCATATGGTATAGAATGTATTTCAAGCATGTTTCTAACAAAACATTAACATACAGGATAGTTCAGGTATCTGATAAAGGGCTGGGAGTAGATGATGCTCCAGAACAAGGAGCTCTTACTACTTTTATGTGTGGGGTTTTTTTTTGACTTTTTTAGACTTAAGAAGAAGAAAAAAAAAAAAAGCTCCTAGTGAAAAAAGAAAAAAAGCTCCTAGTGATTTAAAGACTTCCACAGGTTATTTTAGTGCCTGTGTGACAGCTGCAGTGGAAACAGGTTAATGGTTTATTTCCATACTACCTCATTTTGAGCTGTGAGTATCTCAGCAAGACGAGCACTATATTTTTATGCAACGCTTCTGCTCCTTAACATTTTAAATGGAAGTAGGTTAAAACTTGAAGTACACGTTGAAGAGACCTTTCAGTGCAGGCTCCTGTAGGTTGATGTATTAGAACATATTCTTGTGTGTGTATGTGCTGTGTATATACAAATATATAAGCAGATATTGTCTGATATACAATATCTGTGTATGAGATGTATATGCCGTGTCTCTTATTGGATAAATAAATCATGTTCTCTTTCTATGTTATTTCCAAGAAACTTCTTCAAAACCAAGAGATTTGTGATGACTTCTTTCTCTCTTGCTTTCTCATGTGTTTATATAATAATTTTATTTTTTGTTTAGGACGTATGTTCATATTCTATGGCAATAAGACATCAACTCAGTTCCTGAATTTTACACCAACAGTAATCTGCTCGGATGAACTTCAGTCAAATATCCTTAAATATAATGACATTTTTCTGTTTTTTTTGTTTTATTTTTCTGATTTTGTTTGTTTGTTTTCAACCTTTAAGCAACACAAAAAAGCATTAAAGCTGCTGCTAGATCAAGGTTTGGTGTTCTCAAACATGAAGAAAAAAGCAATTTACTGAATAGCTTCTATTTTTTCTCAAAAAAAAGTCTTTAGCAGAAATACAAGACTTTTCTTTTTGGAGCCCTGGTTAGAGGGACAGCTTTAACTGCTGAATTAAGAATATATTATTCTGAATAAATATGTAGCAAAACTATGTAGCTTTATCCACTGAAGTAAAGTAGCAGAGGCATAAGCCTGATGTCCTTCCAGGCCTGCATCAGCACAGGACTTTGAAAGGGAGGTAGAGGAATGTGTATGCACAGGCATGTCAATACCTTAAAATAACTTCTTGTGGGGGGTGGGTTTTGCCCTTAACACTTGCTATTGACTATTTAGGATTTCTGGAAGAGCATGTCATCTAGCTTGTTTCACTCAAAGCATCACTGTAACATTTGGATCAAAATATGATAGGACTGGAGTTTTTGTTTTAAAGTTATGACTTTCATGCCTTTTTGATGGGATCCTTTATTAAGCATATTTGTATAATGAGAAGTGTGACAGCCTATTCCTTCTTGATGTGTCAACAGGAAAAGAAAATATCGTACAAAAAGGGAGCTTTGAATTTTTGAGTGGAGAACCAGCGGATGCAATATTAATACCTTTATATAATTTGACAGTAGAAACAACAATTTTTTTAACTACAAGCTTATTGATTTTTTTCCTTAACTATACCTCATGCCTGAATCTCCAGACAAAACCTGTTGACCCCACAGTTGATGGAGGTGCACAGGTGCAGCAGGTTGTGAACATTGAGTGTGTGTCAGACTTTATGGAAGCACCAATCCTGAACATTCAGTTCAGGTAAAACACAGTACTTTAAAATTGCTGAATTAATTATGTCAATGTTGAGGTTGGCATGGGCTTCTGACTGGAGCATGGGTTAGGACTGCAAAATCAAAAGCCATAATCTTGGGCAAGTAACTTTCCTAAGAACTTGATCTAACAAAGCTTTAATATACAGAGGGGTGTTCTGTTGCTGTAGCCTGAGCTGAAGGTTTTTTGATTGGTGTATTTTCACAAGAATGTATCTTTGCCCCTTTGCCAGGTGCTATCTAAAGGGATAAGTACCTGTGTTGAAACAGAGTCATGTCCGTATAAGAAGCTGTACCAGTTGACCATCACATTTAGGTAGAGCAGATAAAACCATGTAATGGTGAATTAAAATTTATAGTTTAGAAATCACATGACATATGATTTCTGAGTTAAGACAGCTGATAACACTTTTTAATCATCAAGCACTATACCTTCATATTTACCCTCAGTGTCTTGGTTGATATGCCCTGAGAGTGCTAAGAGTTTTTCCTGCCTGCCTCATTTACTGTCTCTTCTGCATACAGGTATGGTGGGACATTTCAAAATCTTTCAGTAAAGTTGCCCATCACACTGAATAAGTTTTTTCAGCCTACAGAGATGTCTTCTCAAGACTTCTTCCAGCGTTGGAAACAACTGAGCAAGTAAGACCCTACGTATGCTTGGGCTTGAGGTTTCTGGGGTGGGTCAAAGAAGAGATTTACTGTGAATGGGATGCTAGTGCAGCACCCCATTCTGTCCTTAAAGCCTGCAGGTTAGAGCCTCCCCAATACAAGTAGTACTGACAGCTGTTAATCAATGCCATGAGTTACATGATAATCCAAAACATTCATCTGTGCTTTGCCTTGCAGTCCTAAACAAGAAGTACAGAATATCTTTAAAGCGAAACACCCGATGGACGCAGAGATCACAAAAGCAAAGGTGGGTAACAGCATGGCATTTCTAAGTCACAGTATAAAGATGGTGGCATAAGCAGCTGTTGCCTGTCTTACATGGCACGTGGCTCATACTATTAAGCAGTGAGTCTGTGGTATAACCAGCCTTTTGCAGGCTAGATTGGTTGGATTGTTTCTTAGTATGACTTGAGCTTTGACAGCAAGTGAAAACTTTAAGCAATATGTGAAAATGTGAATTCCGTGCTTGAAGTTTGAAGTATCTTCTGCTTTCATTTGTACTAGGCTTGTGCTGATTTCAAAAGAAAACAAGATAATATTGTGATCTCTTTGTAAACCTGTCTGCTTTCAGCTGAGCAGAGACAATGAGAGTAAGGCGAAGAAATCTGTATTGTAATTACGCAGAGGAGAATTTGAGTCTCATCGAAGTTATTCTAGTTGTTTTCCAAAGGAATCTTTTATTTCAGGAGCAGTTCAAAATCAGGAGTCCTCATAAAGACTACCTTTGTAATAATAGAATTGGTATTAGGTAGTTGCTGAAGTTCTCTAATTTCTTGAACACTTCAAATGAAAATTAAGGAATCTTTTACTTACCTATTTGTGGCTATGCTGGGATAGACTGTCAGTTGCATTAGTGTTCGAGGTTACTTGGACTGCTGTCCTTGTGTTCTCCCTACCTCTAAAAATCTTCTGGGTTTCCTTGACAGATAATTGGCTTTGGATCTGCCCTGCTTGAAGAGGTAGATCCCAATCCTGCTAACTTTGTTGGTGCTGGTATCATACATACAAAAACTACTCAGATTGGATGTTTGCTGCGTCTTGAACCCAACCTGCAGGCACAGGTATCTGTTTTGGTATCTATAGCTTAAATAAAAATTCTTGTATGCACTAAGTAAGCAGGTGTGTATGAAAATTCTGAGGTGTTTTAGAATCACTATTGCAATAGCTAATTCACAAGGAGATTAAAATTTAGCAGATGGTCCTGGCCTAGTTCAGTAAGCTGCTTTTCCTTTGTAATTCTTTTCCTGTTGTAAAAGGTCACTGTGTTATTGTAGACTGTCCACAGAGTCTTAAAGGTTGGAAATACTTAGGTTTTTTGTTTTATGTACCTTGGTCAAGGTTAAGTACATTTCTGTCTGTTCCGTTAGTGGAAGACTGCTGTGGCTAAAAGAAAACACATGGACAGAAAGCTGATAATTTCTTTCCTCAGACTTAAAACTTCTTGATAGAGCTTTAATCTGAGCTCATTGAGGCTGTCTTGTCTCATATGGCAGTACCCTCTGCTTATAAAAATAAACTTTGGGTGATGACTCTCCTGTTTTTTGGTCAAGTAGCTGTAAAGAGTAGACTATTCAAAAAACTTTCTCACTTTGGAGGCTTCTAAAACAAATCTTGAGCATCACTGTCAAAAGCTGAGAAATAGTAAAAAAATTTTTTTTCTGTTCTTTCAGCAAGAGATTAAAGACCTACTTTAGCCTGTACTTTGAAAGATCTGTATTATTTGATAATTGGCTGCTTTTGAATATTTTAATTCGAGGTCGTTTCCTACTGAATCTATTAAGTCAAGTGGTGACTGGTTACCTGTGCAGTTCATTTAACACGAAACTATGTTTTATGTTTTTTTCAGATGTATAGGCTCACACTACGAACAAGTAAAGAAGCTGTAT
>JAVCKT010007032.1:0-12398 GCA_032273925.1 Rhynchotus rufescens
CGCTATAGGCCTGGAGCTGCCAGGCCAGCCCGGGGGAAGCCGTCGCCCGCGGCTCCAAGCAGCGGGCCGGGCACCGCAGGGCCGCCGAGCCCCGGATCCCGGCAGCCAAGCCGAGGTGCCGCAGCGCCATCGCTTCCGTGGTGCCCGTTCCTGTGGGACAGTCCGGGTGCCCGCTCTGAGGCGCTGAGGAACCGCTGAGGGAGCAGCTCGGCTGTGGCGCCCTTCCCGCGCTGAGGCACCGCTGAGGGAGCAGCCCCGGCGCTGCCGGCGCCAGCGGCTCCTCCGCGGCACCAGCGCAGCCCCCCGCTCCCTCTCTGCGGTGTCCACGAGGCCTCGAGCGGTGTCTGCCCGGCCGCAGGAGGGGCTGGCGGCGCAGGGAGGCAGCCCGGGCCTGCCCGGCCCCTTCGGCCAGAGCTGCTGCCTGGAGCCCGCAGAGCCCTGGGAGCAGGAATCCTGCCGGGAAGGCACAAAACAGTCTGAAAGAGCTGTGCAAAAACCCTGACCTTCAGCGTAGGGCGACTGTGATCGCCCAGCATCGCTGGGCGAACTGATGGGGAGAACAATCTCCATCCCTGTAAATAAAAATGTGACTGCAAAGCCCAGGCTTTGCCCATCTTCAGTGATAACAGCCTACAAGCAGGGATCAGAAATGCCTGGAGAGAGGGAAAGGAAAAGAAAGAAGAACACTTAGTACCTTCATTCCCCATCAGGATCATAGAATCGTTATGGCTGGAAAAGACCTTCAAGATCAGAGTCCAAATGTAAACCCGTCATGACCCTGTTAAACCCTGTCCCTAAGCGCCTCATCCACCCGGTTCTCGGGCACTGCCGGGGTGGTGACTCCACCACTGCTCCGGGCAGCCTGTTCCAGCGCTTGACTGCTCCTCCTGCGTAGAACATCTTCCAGGTGTCTAACCTGACATCAGGACATTTCCCCTTGTTCTATCTACATGACGAGTTTGAGGAGGAAGGCAGGGAGCAGAGACTTAACTCATCCCTCCTCCGCATAAGCGGCCTCGTAGGCCAAGGACAGAGTAAATGGGTTAGGATGTCTCCAGGTCGCAGCAGAGCAGAGGAATCCTCCTCATCACAGCACTGCCCTGAACTTCCAGCCAGGAACAAGCAGCTTCTGCAGCTGCTGCTGAGCTTAACCCACCTGCAGGTTGTGCCTGCTGAAAACAGGCGCAGGGCAGAGCAGAAAGGCCCCGTCAAGGGGACGCAGCTCTTGGAGAAACGTCCCGAGCTCCTTGTCCCGGAAGGGAGAAGCCGCCACGCGAGGGCTGAGCTCCTGCTGCGCACAGAGCAAGCAGCACGTGGTACAAAACAGCCCTAGCCCTGCAGCTTCTCTTGGGGCTTGTCGTGTTATCCCTGAGGCAAGATGCTCCGACCTTGGCTTTGCCTGTACAGTTAATCGTGGCTGAACTTACACAGATGGGGAATCTGCCCCTGCCAGCTCCTGAACAACTGCAGCCCGCAGAGGGCTCAGTGGGTCCAAGCAGACCCTTCTGCAACCAAATCAAGAGCCTCAAAGCCTTTTGATGACCGCAGACGGGGATACGGCCCAGTTTGGGGTAGCAAGCACAGCTTTGGAGCCGGGAGAAGTTTCCCATCCTCCATCTCCTCCTTGCCTTGCCAGAGGTGGGGCTGGTTCCATGCAGGGCTGCTAGTGAACGGAGCGAGACCAGGAGAAACCTACACCCAAACCCACCCTCAAACTCCTGGACAGCGGGGCAGGACCCTGTTCGTGCCAACAGCACCTGTGGGCAGGAGCAGAGCCAGCCCAACGCGGCCCGGCTGCAGCTAGGACAGACCTTTGCATGCAGGAAGCCAGCGCAGGGGACGGGCAATGACACAGGTCTCCCAATGACCCTCCAGGAGCACGGCCTAGGAGTTCCAGTTCTTCCTCCGGGGGCCTCGCTGATGCCTAGTATGATTCTGAAAAAAGGTAAAGCGTTATTGTGGCCATCTTTCCTCACCCAGAAAATGCTGAATTACACACAGAATCACAAAATGGTTAAGGTTGGAAGAGACCTCTAGAGATCATTTAATCCAACCTTAGGTTGCTCAAGCAGGGACACCCAGAGCACGTGGCACAGGAATTAACAACTATCCATGCAATTCCTCTTTGAGAAAAACACATTTTTTTTTTCAAGATAGGCCCTTTCAAGATTTCACTTTTCCCTTGGCAGACCCATTCTTTTCATTTTCCCCTACTAGGCTCTTTCCCTTGCAAGCAGAAGGTAACATCATTGGAAAAAAAAAAAAATCACTGCAATGAACTGTTTTCTCCAGATCTCTAGGTAGGCTCTGCTCTGTGCAGAGCAACACAAATAGCCTACGCACAGTTTTAGACACAACAAGGCCCTTGACTCTTATGTGGGATTAGAAAATAAAACTCAAGCCCTGGTACAGAAAAGTCCACTGAGATCCAGCCCTCCCACCAGTACAATCTGTGCCAGGCAGGTAAGAAACCAGCATTAGGGCAAGGCCTAAAGCAAATCCAGGCTGGGCGTAAGCAGGTAAGAACCATCAGCCAGAAAGGGTAAAGCAGGAAGCAGGGAGTTGCAGCCTCTAATTTTCTTGCTCATTCAGATGAAAAAAGGGGGGAAAACAACTTTTTCAAGTTGCTTGAGTTTAATCAGTGTTAAAAAAAGGCAGGACAGAGAAAGGAGGACACAGACCTCCTAAGGAAGAGGACACAGACCTCCTAATAAGAAAACACCAAACCTGTCACCCACACAGACTCCACTTCTTTCAATTCCCACCCTTCTCACCATCCAGGTCATTCCCCGTTTCCCACCCCGTGTCACCTCAGGCCAGGAGCCCTTTGCTGGTCACAGCAAACCTGCTACTTCCCTTCCCTGGGGCCTCGCCAAGGGATTAACAGAAGCCACCAACATCTGCCACTGCCACAGAAACCTTTATTTTTCCATAGTTAGTCCTCTCAGTTGCAGCATTCATCCATGGTGAATAAGGCCAGAGTCAGCATTATCTTCCTATGTATATAATATATTAAATCAGTTTTGTTGAGAAGAAACCACACTTTGTTTTTAAAACTTTGACCCTGGTGGAGCAGCTGTTTAACCGCTGCCGTGCACCAGCAGCTCAGCAACCCAGGGCTGTTCCTCAGTCTCCCAGAGCACCTCCTGCGTTTGTGGCACTCGTTCTCAGTAGCGTATTTACAGTATAAAACCGATATTGCTCTTTTATTTTACAAAAACCTCCAGCAAGGGCCCGATGATGCCCCTGCGACGCGGTGGCGCTGCCGGCGCCCGGGGGCTCCCCGTTCCCTGCGGGCGGCGCTGGCCCTCAGGAGGCCGAGGCTGCGACCCTCCCTCCTCTCCCTTTTCCAGGATTTTCCCGAATCTCTCCCTGTCAGAACACGCTAGCGCTTCCCTTATAACGGGCAGGACGAGCTAAGCCGTGGCCTCCATCAGTACCTCCACGAGGGAAGAGCAGCCTTATTAGTTACTGCCGCCCTGCCTGCTGCCCGGCCCTCCCGCACACCCCACTCCGTGTTCCCGTGGGATCTGCTGCCTTCCTGGGCGGGAACAACCTCCCCGAGCAGCTGCTGCGGTGCCTCACGGCCCTCAAAGCCATTCAGCTTGACCACAGACACCGTGTTCTGCTCCTTTCATCTCCAGAAGGTCCATCTCCATCTCGCCAGTCTGAGGACCTCCCACCTCCAACTTAAAAGAACAGAGTAACACAATCAGGTTCTTGGGGTTTTCTTTTTTTTGTAGAGCCTTGATTTGTTTCGCTGCCCCTCGGCGCTGTCTCGACATATTGCACAATGGTCTCTGTTATAAAAAAGGTCCCGTGTGCGAGGCAGGGAGCAGAGAGCTCTCCCGGAGGCGCTAGTGGCCGCTGCTGTTGGCTGCAGTCGGAGGTAAGTGGTTGCTCGTGTGGCCGTCCGGCAGCGGCACCTGGGTGGGCACAAGGCAAACGTCACCCTAGGTGGGCACAAGGCAAACGTCACCCTAGGTGGGCACAAGGCAAACGTCACCCACACCGTCCAGGAGGCCACTCCCAGCCCTGCTGTCCCCAAACCCTTCCCTATCCTGCCACCTTGCCTATATGGCCTCCCCAACCGAACTTCCTCACATCCTCGCCCTCCCTCCTGTCCCTCGTTCACTTAAACCTGCCTGCTGGCAAAGCTCAACGAAAATCGAAGAAATAGAGAAACCTTAAAGACATTGTATAGGAAAAAAGGAGAGAAAATAAACCCAGGTACTTGCTAGAGGATTCTGTAATACTCAACAGAAGGAAAGGTAGAGACTAGACTTTTTCACTCCATTTGGCCTGGAGCTTCTTAGAGAGGCCTCCTCTGTTCCCCTCCTTCCTTGTAGGTTAGGTCCTCTTCCCAAAATGTTACCTTGCCTGACTGCTTTCAAAAGCTGCTTCATCTCTGTACTCACACATGTGTGAGAGCTATTCCAGGTATCAAACTGCACTGGGACTGAGTCCTTAGATTGCAACAACTACTCTCTAAAATCTGACCACCCTCCTCAGGAAGCTGCACCCCTGACGAAATACTTATAAAATGTAGTTTTTCTTACTGGTGTGGATCTGTAAGAGCCCAGTCGGAAACGGCAAAAAATAACTTCTGCTACAAATCTTCCAAAGCCGTGTAAAATTCCTGCGTCAAAGAAAATTTAATTTGTCAAAGACCGTAACACTTAGAGGAAGATAACAGCAAAACTATCCAATACTTAAATGTGGTACAGTGCAATAAACCACCATGTAAACAATGAGAAACTAACATCAGAATAAAAGGAAGTATCAAGAGAAAGAGGTATCCAAGGTATCGACAGTTACCTGTAGTTGAAAAAATCCCCCCAATAATGCCACAAAGCCTCACTAAAAACTGCCAAAACGGCATGTGTTCTTCGGTCACTGTCACCATGAGGGAGCTGATGTCGTATTTCATGAATATTCCCGACACTCCGTGGCTGCCGGCTGCATGGTTAATGACCCTTTCCTGGGAGGAAGATGGGAGAGAAGGGAGAAACACATCACTCGCATGACAGCAGTGCCAGGGAAAGGGATTACTAGGTGTGCTGACAAACAGCTGCTTCATCCAAGTTAGCCATCCACGGAAGAACAGGGAGCATCAAGATGCTTTGGCTGAGCCTTCCAGAAACACCCCAGACAAAGAGACCCCCAAGTAAACAATGGGAATGCTGTAAATCTGTACTTAAATTCTTCAGGACAAAGCCAAGAAAATCCCTGGTTTTGGTTGTTAGCCAGAGCTGCTGGTAAAGACAGTGTCAGGAAGGCCCTGCAGAGGGAAGGAGAAGCAGAAGGAACCACTGCATTCCTGCAGAAACACCTAATGGGAAGAGAGAAGGCAGGGGAGCAAAACTGAGCAGGGAGGCCCTGTATCCCACCTACAGATCTAACCTGGCCTGGGCTCAAAAAACATGCAGAATATGGGTTAAAAATTCAAAGCCCCTTCAGGAAATTCTGACTGTGCAACTTTGCCCCAGTCAGCTAACCTGGGCACAGAACATACTGTTGCCTTTGTTACCTCAAACAGTTTGGTGCTGAAATGATGTATGATTTAGGCTAATAGCCACACAAGCTTTGGCAATAATAAATAAAACCCGTATTCTAAGAGCAAGACAGCATCCTGCATTAAAAGATGGAGGACCAGGCTTCCTAAAACAGTAAAATTTCATTTAAAAAATCGTAAAATTTCACTCCCCAAAGATGCATAAGCCTTTCTCCTCAGACCATTCTGGTTTATTTCCAGACTCCAGTGCTGCAGATTTAACTGCTAACCATTGCTGAAGGCATCTGAGGTGTTTCATGCAGGTCAGCTGTGGGTGACGCCTTGCTGGGATCAGATCTGTTCAATGTGACTAATCGGAGTATCCCAAGTACCAGCTGCATTTGGGTGATTCCAATCCCACCTCCCAGGTTTCACTGGCTTAATTAAACCTCAGTGCAATCAAGTTTAAGCAGGATGAGCTGCCTGCCTTATTTTCCAAGCTCCACACACCTGCCTGTTCTGATACAACCCAGCCTGGAACCCGTTCCTCCATCCCCTCTTTAATTAAGCTTTTTGCAAAGTTTTTTGTGTGGCTTATGAATAAAAGAGCACAACAGAGCTCAGAGTCAATGAGAAACAATGAGGCACAGAGATGGCCCGTATGGAAAAGCCTTCTATGTGGACACTGGCACCTTATGATTGGGCACTGATATGTCCTGCACTGCAGTAACTTCGTTCTTCCTTTCCAGATGCACAATTAAATGTTTCTCCAAGCAGAGAAGTGGAAAATTCTCCAACCCAGACATTAGAGGCAGTGGTACAGCAAAGGCAAAACAAGACAGGTGAGAAAAAGGACACAAAAAAGAGCTTTCTGTGTTGTTAGTTTTTCAATATTCTCACCCTCCACCACCAAGTCTGTCTCATTCAAGTGAACTGGGCTTTTTGTTTTGTTTCTGAAGTGGGTAAGGACAGAAGCAGATTAAACACTTGTAATGCTGAGCACAGGGCACAGACCTAGAGCTTCTGGACACACACATAAACACTATGAGCACCAGAGCAGCAGCACTGACTGGGTTCCTATCACCAGTTTTACTATCAGACTCCAGATTTACAGGTGCTAGACACTACTACAAGAAGCCAGTATGTGTCACCGACCACAGCTCTTTCACCAGGAGTATTTCGTTGTCTGCAAACAAATCGGGTGCACTGGGATATTCCAGGGAGTCTCTGCCCAAGCTTGAGGTGTTTTCAGAGGCAAGCTCCATTTTTTTCACACCTGAGATTTTGCTAGGAGCACTACCACATTCTTCTCTGGATTATTTTCTTATTTCTACTCACCCTTTCTGTCACTGAAAACTGATGAGTTTCTGCTGAAATTTTGTATGTGTGGAGTTTGGTTGGCACAACTGTGATGAAGTACTGGAACATCTGGTTGTCTGAAACAAAACACGTCTCAGCTTTGAATTAAGCACAGAGTAAAAGACCATCCAACACACGTGCAAAGAAGTCAAACAAATACTGTTTAAAATAAACTTAAATCAACTAAGCTGTTCACGCTATGAACATTCTTCAGGGAGTTCTAACACTGCCACACTTACTTCAGCATCACCTGCCTGCACACGTTCAGCTTCCCCAGGCAAGACCACATTTATCCCATTTGTGCTCAGAGATTTACACTCTACTCATGCAATAGAAAAGCTCCCTGATGTCAGACTGCTCAGGGTTTAAAATGCAATTTGCAGACAGAGTCTTGCAGGGGACAATGGCTTGACTGGACTCCAGCCACCGAATTGTGTGGACAGCTCTGGGAATCCCTCTGAACTGGTTACAGTTTTTTCTCTTGATTAGACCGACTTCTAGAAAACCCTTCCAAAGCTGTCAGCACATTTATGCATTTATGATCACTCCCTCTTCATTCCACACCTTAAAAGATCAAAGGCAAATAAACTGAAGCAATTTATTCCAAATACACAAAATCAGCACTGAATCTGTGAACATTTCCGTCGCATTCTAGCTGGAACATCCAAAAGACCAACCGTTTCTGGAGCAGCAGCAGCTTTTGAAGGTTCTTTAGAAAATGCAACTTTTGAGAGTCAGGAGGGAGGCCCAGGGGTCTCCCTCCTGTGTGAGGTGGGTTCCTACAGGCCCTTGTTTATACAGGAGGAACCTGAGCAAACGGGAAATCCTTTGTGCAGCCCTTGCAACACACAAGGAAGTGACAACCCAGAGGCAGGCACAGAACCTCAATGTTAGATCTGTGAGCAATTCACTAGTTTTTTGGTGGGGGTTATGGGATCTGAATGGGATCCATGAATCTCCCTTTTAATACAGGGCTTAAAAATTCTCTCTCTTTTTTTTTTTTAAGTTCTGTATTAAGAAGAAATTGCCCATTTAAAATGCCGTGCAAGTAGGAGAACAACAAAAATCCAAATTTATTGCAACAAGCTATTTGTAAACCACAGCATTTGTGAAACAAGATAGTATTCTAATAGTAATAAATGTAACACTACAGAAGATAAAATACACAACACTTACGATCTGAGGCAATTTTTTCTGTTCCATCCAAAGGGTTGATAATTCCTGGAATAAGCTCTCCAAATGACAAATGGTCTATTCGATGAGAGAAGTTATAGGCTGAAAGACAACACAGAGGAATGAAATGATATTTTTAAACAAAATATGAAATTTTGCAAAGACAAAGATTTATAATTTTGCAAAGACATAGTTATGTTCAACAATATTATACACTTATGTCAATGTAAATTTATCTGCAGACACTTGGAAGTTTAACCAAGTGAAGTAACCCAGTAATCCGCCTTCTTATCAAGGACTGCAGCAATACGGATTCAGTATCTAGACTCAAACTAAGAAAATAAGGTTTCTAAGCACATAGGTTGGATATTTTAAACCTTTTGAAGATTACATTTTGGAGAAAACACTATAGAATGAAATACAAGAATGTCCCATGGTACCTATATAATAGCAAAATACATCTGAGATTGCTCAGTATCATTACCATAGAAGCAACCAACAGATAGAGACTGACAGTGTTTGAGGTATAAAAATGGTTGGTTCTGCTGACTTTTGACACTCCCCAAAATATTCTCCACCATCTTTTGCAATGGAATTGTCCTGCTAGATCCCTGCAGCTCAAGTTCAACCTACACTAACATTCAAATGAGAAGGCAGCAGGGGAAAAGCAACAGTCCCAGGTGCCAGGCAGGTGCTGGGAGAACTTACACTCGTGGCTCACGAGGGCTGCCAGGTGCGCGTGGCCTCGCGGGTGCGGGATTGCCCTGAAGAGAGGGAGACGGGTTAGGAAACACCCTTCAGTCAAGCCCCAGAGAAAGACATGGTTTTTCTAAAGAGGATTAGGTGGAAAAGCTTCCCCATTTATTTCACTAAATATAATAATATGTAAATGAACGTTACGTCTTTACTGCTACCGAGTATAGACAGCCTGAGTGATGTGGAGACAGATTCATGAAAACCTTCTTACACAAAAGCAGCAACTTGCATTTTTAGGAATGCCAAGAACATGCAAAACCAGGAGACTGCAAGTAAAAAAACCCTATTAAGCTCTACAATAAGAAAAGCTGCAAAACTGCTCAAGAGATTAATGTAAACTCCATTGTATTTGCTCTATGACTAAGCTAGCTCTACGCTCTGTACTTGCTCTATGACTAAGCAAATTCACTTCAGGTCTGGCCACTTGTTTACAGTCCTGCACAGAAAGTACAATCCAGAGGCTGGTGACAGCAAGAGAAAAATAAAAAAGAATCACTCTGTCTGAAAGTAAAACCCTGTCACACATCCCTCATTCCCCCAAGTCAATAACGTAAGAAAATTTCTCTACTCAGCTCAAGCTAAATTGTGAACAAATGCACACAAGTTTTGGACAGATGTAAGGTGGAGAAAAACACCATCAGCCATGAGAGGGTTACAGCAAAGTTATCCAGGAGTCACCCACGTCACCATGCCCAGAAATGCCAGAAGAGAAAAGGCAACACGCTCAGGAGAAGCACGGCCATGAGCAAATGCAAAGAGAGGAAAGCCAAGAGATCATTCAGCACTGCAGATGGTACAGATGGGGACATCAAAGCAATGGGGACACACACATAAGGTTGAAGTAATCAGGTCTGAAAATGGACCCGATTAATTAAGAAGCTGGACATCTAGAAGCAAGCAGGAGAGGTGGTGTAGGCTCAGAGAAAAGGAGCATGAGGGGACTGTCCATACAGACAGCAGGTGGAACCACACGCTGGAGAGCACAGAGGGGGTGCTAAAAATCTCCAGTGTTTGAGATATCAAAACAGCATGATGAGGAACAATAAAAGAAATATGTTGATGGCAAAAGATGGCAGGAAGGCAAACAGAAGAGCAGATTTGGGACAGAACATGGCGGGGGGGTGTGGAAACTGTAGGCTGTGTATATGAACCAACAACACTGCAGAAGTATAACAAAGTTTCTCAAATCAAGGCAATTTAACATTTATGGCCCCAAATATGGTTTTGGAACTAAGATATCTCAACAGTGAGATGGGATTATCTACGTCTTAGCCATGCAAGTTAATTCTGTCCCTAAAGAGAGGAGGATAAATCTGAACAAGCCCGAAGTATGGAGCATGTCCAAGCAGTCTACACCACATGATACACTCCAAATGACCAGTTCTCAAGGGTTTTCATCTCATAAAACACTGGAATTCATTACAACTACACTGCATGCAAGAAGAAATAATTCATTTTTAAAAACCTCAAAAGAAGAGAAACTGCATGTAAAGCAATACTAACCACATGTTTGGGAAGATAGATAAAAACAATAAAAGTCCTTAGTAGGAGAAGTACATACACACATACATGCATGTACTATGTGATACTCTTTTTTATTTCCAGGAATTGAACAGAACATACTTGCCCACAGTTATGTGGAAATTCCCTGCCACTTTATTGACATAGAGATGACCATGAATTCTGCATGCATCTGGTGACTGTAATGAATTATCCTCCCTGCATGGAAACAAAAAAAGCAATATATTTAGAAAATATTTATTAACAAGAGTAGAACTACATTTCTTTTCCCAGGCATAAACATAGAGCGTTACCATCCACCTCACCCCATCATATTCTCCTTGAATTATTGAGAGGGAAGAAAGGATAAGAACAAATAAAAAGTTGGTCTCAAGTCTGGCAAAATCCGTAAGCTTTTGTTCATACCTCTTTACAGAGATCTGAGCTACAAACCTAACTTTTGACATCTGAATATTCAAAACAGACTAGAAAAGTTACAACAAATTTCCATACCTGCTCTTTAGGGAAAAGAGAGAAAATTCTTGAGCACACCTTACGAATAAGTTGGTAAGAATTTAAAACAAGTAAGACTATAAATCCTCACCAGGTTGGAAACTTCAGAAGGCTTTCATAAAACAAGAGCTCTCCAAAACAAGCAGGAAAAACACTACTTTAAACTTTACAACTCTTAATTAAATAACTGAAAATATGTTATGCATAAGCATCACACAAATACAGACCAAATCACATTTGTTATCCTAAAAGTAACCTTTTCATCTAGAAATATGTTAGCAGCTCAGATTTATCAAGTGATAAAATCTAATTCAGAAATGTCATGGCTTTTCCAACATCCACCAAAAAAAAAAAAAAAAAAAAAAAGCAAAGCTTTAAGGTAAGAATTTTGGATTGTGGATATC
This sequence comes from Rhynchotus rufescens, assembly GCA_032273925.1. Taxonomy (NCBI): domain Eukaryota; kingdom Metazoa; phylum Chordata; class Aves; order Tinamiformes; family Tinamidae; genus Rhynchotus; species Rhynchotus rufescens. The sequence goes on from JAVCKT010007032.1 coordinate 11,200, forward strand.
AAAAGCAATGAAAAAGTAGGTTTTTTTAAAAATAACCTTTACAGGAACAAAAAAACACCCAAACAAAAACCCCCACTCCACCTTAACAAAATGCAAGTCTAAAAGGGGTAGTGCAGGGGAGATGACCCAGGCCCTTCTTTACCGTGGTGGCAGTGCTGTCGAAGCACTTTTAAAAGCACTTTTGAATATCACATCTTGAAGAGAGTGTTCTTCCTGCAGCCTATTCTGAATTAACTGCAACATCCTAAAGATTAGAGAAAAGAATAAAGCAGTTAGCTGTGAAAAAGAGCTTGACAATTACCAGCTACAGTTACAGGCTTTAAATATCAAAGTTGAGAAAAACTCATGTTAGAATTAGAAGTATTGCACTGAATATGGAGAGTATTTTCTTTCATTCAAAAATAAGTGAATGTAAATGTTACTCAAGCTCTTGTGTTTCGGATAGGGTATTACAAAAATGCTAAAATTATGCAGTCTCCCAAATAAGTTTCAGGTTTTGTTACAGGGCTATCAAGAATACAGATCAAATACACAACTGAATTACACAATTTAACAAGTTAACTCAATTTAATGAGCAACCAGTTCACAGAATTACATGAAAAAGATGGAAAGTGTCTTGTTTTTACACTGGGGTGCCATGGTGTGCTACTATGGCACAGCTTGAGATTTAGGTGTCAAGCTAACTTGTCACTCATTCGAACCCCAATTAAAAACTGTGTGACCTAATTTGTCTGGAACCAGTAGCTGCTGTTTCTGAGCCCGTGTACACATCTCCTGGCCTGCAGGGGCCTGCAGTGACATTCCACAAGGGAGTTCAAACCCAACACAGGAAATCTTATCAAACTCAGCTATAAGAACAGACTACAGGCCTCACAAAAAAAAGCACATAGGCATTTTTATGGCATGTTGTGTAAAACAGTGTAATGAAGCATTTTTCAGTTTTTTTTTTTTTTTTTTTTAAATGTTTCAAGAATTTTAAGCAATACAGTTTAATATATTTATCAATTGAAGAAGGTGAGCTTTTCCGGTAAACAACGTTTATATTCATCTTACGAGAGCAAAAATACAGATTTATGAAGTGGGGAAGAGACGTCACTGTGCACAAAGTTTAAACAAAGCCCCAAATACATCAATACTACTTAATTAAAAAGCCTAAGACAGCAGCATTTTATTAAAAAACTTACAGTGAGACAATTTAT
>JAVCKT010007033.1:0-14551 GCA_032273925.1 Rhynchotus rufescens
TAAAATAAAATAAAATAAAATAAAATAAAATAAAATAAAATAAAATAAAAATCCTTTTTACCTGCAACTTTCTTTTCCTCAAACAATGATGCCCATGGCTCTGCTGCAGAGGGTCCTTCAGCCTACTCGCTATCCCCGGCCGGACTGGACTGGCCCAGCACTGTCAGCAAAGGCAGAGCACTTCCCTCTGCCCTTGCACCACCTGCCCTTGCCGTCCATCCTCGCGTGCCCCACGCTGCTGCCATTCCCAGGGTGAGCAGAGCGCCCTGCAGAGGAGGGCAGCCCCGCTCTGCTGCCCGGCACCTCCCCGGCCAGTCTCCTCTCAGGCTGAGCTTTACTTTCCCAGTAACACCCCAGTGCTTGGGCGAATTCTCCCTGTTGCTCCGGGTAGTTCCGTCCCCACTTTCACATTCTCTTTACTTCCTTTTTGGGACTGGCATCTGGAAATTCTGTGGTAGTCAAATCTGGCCCTCAGAGAGAGTTTCTTGAACAGAAATAGCATAAAGGGGTTGCCCTTTTTATTCTCATGTTTTCTTACCCATGAAAGCAACAGAAAAATGTGGGCCACCACGTGGTAGCATTTGCTCGTGTCATGATCACTATCCACACCCTAGCCGATGCTCTGGAAGCTCTGGAATATCAGCGAGGTCTTGCTGTGGCAGTGTCTCTGTTTGGAAAGCTGTGGTGCTTTGTGCTCCTCAGCAGCGTGCCCCGAGAAGAAACCGATCCAGGAGAAGAACCCGAGAAGGAGATTTCTTCTCGGAATAGGCCAGATCACGTTCCCGCTGCTGCTATGGAAACCTTATCAGACACGCAGAGCGCGTCACCGGCTCTACGATCCAACGGGGAGCTCTGCAAGGAGATCCCAGTGCCTCGCTGTGCTCCACTGGGGTCATCCTGCAACTCTGGATGGGAACCAGGAGGACCGGCCAGCTCCCCTCGGTGACCATCAGCAAACGGAAACCAGGCTTTTTACCACTAAAAAGCGTGGAAACATGGAAAGCAGGAGGAGCCAAAGCGCACAAGGGATATCCAGAATAGCTGCTTCACATAAACATCACACCGAAACAAGCAGTAGACCAGAATTTCAAGCACAGAAGCAAAACTCAGATGTGAGACGGTCTCATAATAATTGTGCTCTTTGGGTATTTCTCTATGCAAGGTTTTACACTGATTACATGCATACCGAGCACAGACTTATTTGATGCCACTTATCTGCCTTGACTTGAAAAATGCTTCAAGCAGCAACCTACGTTGCAGCTTCCTTGCTGCACAGCAAGTGAATTATTTTAGGTCAATATTCCTTCTTTCCCAGAGACACTTTGGGATCAAAAGAGAGTGATCAAAGCAAGGAAAACAAGCTGCCATCTATCCGTGCAGCACAAGATATGTCAAAGCAAATCAAAAGGCAAATGACTGAAAGACGAGTGCCCTTGAAGCAACTCCCCAGAGATTTCTGAGGAAGACTCCCCTGGCATGTTCAATGACACGAGTCCAGGAGGAGGAGGAGGTGGCAGTGATGCAACGTGAAGGAGACAACACGTTATTTGAGCCGTTTTGCAACTGCCCCCAGGCTAAGGAAGCTGCAGGCCCCTTTGGGGCACTTGTGGCAAGGTGTCCAACGCAGAAGCAGCAGCTCGTGCCAGCAAGTTTCCTCCTGGCTCCCCAAGACCACGGAACAAGGCTATGTGAACAAGAGCTCTCCTCTCCTGTAGGTCCTCTGGCTGAGTTCCAGACTGAGGAAGAGGAAGGGGAAAGCACCATCGACTGTAGTTCTAATACAAGCAGATTATGAACTGGCACTGCCACCTTCTCTTGCCTTGTATTCATCCGTGTTTCTTCCTTCAACCTTATCATGGCCCAGACCGTGCAGAAAACCAAAGCAGGGAAGAGATGTGGCTGAAAACAATCTGTCAAAAAGTGCAATCAAGAGCAAGGTGTTTTCGGTTGGCTCAGCTCCCCACCACGTTTCACCTTACAGCCAGGTGAACACTCCAGCTGGCAGAGGCGAGAGGAGCTGGACGGGCAGAACAAGCCGCAGGAGGGCAGGGAAGGCAGGGCTGCCTCTGCTGCGCTGGCCTGGAGCGCTCCTGGCACGAGTGCCCAGCGCTGCTCCGTCCCAACGGGCAAGCCCTGGCGCTGAGGCTGTGCCAAACTCGAGCGCTGCCCAAGAGCTCCGCTCAGCGGGACGCACGAGAAGGAACTGAGCTCCTGGCACTGCCTAGGTGACCACGCAGGTCGCGGCTCTGGAACGGGACATGGCGAGTGGCAGCTGCTGGGCCACTGTTTGGGATCTGTTGGGTCCAAGGGACAACGTGAACATCAACTAGCAGCTGCTGTGTCACTGTCAGGGACTTGTTGGGTCCAAGGGACAATGTGAACATCAACTGGCAGCTGCTGTGTCACTGTTAGGGACCTGTTGGGTCCAAGGGACAATGTGAACATCAACTGGCAGCTGCTGTGTCACTGTCAGGGACTTGTTGGGTCCAAGGGACAATGTGAACATCAAACAGCAGCTGCTGTGTCACTGTCAGGGACTTGCAGCGTCAAGTGACATCACCAACCAATGACAACATGAACATCAAGGCCCTACTCAGACATGCCTGGACACTTGCTTTGCAGAGCGTAGTTTTGTTTAATTTAAGATGTCCTCTTCATAAATCTGCCACTGTACAGCACTGCCTTTCAGGACAGTAAAACACAGAGCAAAGCAACCAGCAGCAGCAGCAGCTGGCAGAAAAGGGGCCTTTGCCCACTCCTACCCAAGGCACCTCCAACAGCAGCGCTGCCCTAGGGGACAGCAACCTTCTCCCACGCTGTTTGGACATAAAAACGTCCAGCTTTCTGCTAAGTCACACAAATGGAAAGCAGAAAGCATTTAGGTTTTCAGACAACACTCAGCTCTTGGGAAGGAGTCAGAGTGTAACCTGGAAGACCTCGACACAAGGTCAGAACTCCTCAGACAAAACCCAGCAGATGTACAGGAAGATGAGGGAAACCTTCAAATACCAAGTTTAACAGCCACCACTGTGTTACACAATTAACAGCTGGACAGCTGCCTTGGGGCTGCTAATCATTCACATCCATTCCAGTACTACCTGATGAACACTATTTTCACCTTATGTGATGGAAAGTCTACAAATCCAACTTTTATTTCTAATATCTAGCAAACAACAAGATCGCACATCCACTTTTCTGGGAATTTAAGTTTCTGCCTTCATCAAATACTTTCCATTCAGATCTAACAAGTTAGGGACGGTTAATATAATATGGAAGGGAGGAAAAAGGCTGCTCAAGTATCATTTTAACATCACAAAGAAAAAAAACCTGCATTTATCTTGGTAATTCAATCTCCAAGGATGGAGACCTATCTGTTCCTCCTTTATATTTGGCCACCCTCAAGTGGAAGTTTTTCTACTATTTAACTGGAATTCCCTTTGTTGCTGCTTGTGCTCGTTGCCTCTTGCACCATCACGTGCACAGCTGAGAAGAGTCTGTCTCCATCTTCTCTCTCCACCCCATTAGGGAGTCGCAGACTTCCCTAATCCTCAGCAAGAAGACTAGACCTCCCTCAGCAAGCTCTGCCCTCAGCCTCTGAGCTGTGTGGTGCTCGGCACAGTGAGACGCTCTTCAAGAGAGGGAGAAATGCAGGCAGATCTGTGTGTGCGATCACCATGAAAGGAAATCTTCATTTTTTAGCTCTCTGCAAAGAGCTTTTACCTGCTAAGTGATATTTCGTTCAGTGCTCTGGACACAGAAGACTTTGGCAGCAAAGCTCCTCAGACATACAATTCCCACCATGGGCTTCAGGGACTCAAATGCAGTCGTCACACAGCACACTGGCCTCTGCATCACTGAAAGCTAAAGTAGATTTTTTACATCCAGTCCTGCACATCTCCTCTGTCAATGGAAAGAGGGATGAGGCAGCCTCACCCAGACCGGGCTACAAGGGGAGAAAAACTTGTCCTACCTGTAGAGCAAACTCGGTATCTCGCTGAGATATTTTATGAGGAGGCAAGCTAAGGAGGAAGGGAGTGGAAGTGGCACCATGCATCACCTCCAAAAACCACACACCTGCCTGGACATACCAGGAACTGAACAAATTACTGTTTTTACTTGATAAAGACACTATAGCAAAATGTTTAGGGAGCTATCAGTTGCTATACAGAAAACCGAGCTGGCAGGAACAACCTTGTGCTGGCAGTGACCGAGCCAGGCTCGTTCTGCTGGCCAGGACAGACAGGCTGAAGCTCCCCGTGCAGCTGATGGGGTCGCTCCGTGCCAAGACAAATCCCTTTCAGAAGGGTGGATGCGCTCTCATATTAAACGGCAGAGTTGCATTCCTTTAAGACACACACAAAACCCCTTATTCCCCATCTTTAAAGGAAAGAAGTTAATTCTCACATTCAATACTTCTTGCCGTAGAGTGGCTGGCTCCACGCAGCTGATGAGACGAAGCAGGAGGTCCATCATCGCTGACGTATCTATATGCTTTAGCACCAGGCTAATAAACTTGTCTTTTTTCCTTAAAAAGGCAATCACCTAAACAGAAAAACATCATTAACAGTTACTGATACAATATAAGGACATGAGAGCACAGAACTTTCTACACTTCATGTACTTGTTCTAACCAATAAATCTTTATGCAAAATGGCTTCTAGGTGGACGAATTCTTCTTCAGAGAACAAAAAGAAAGGGAAACCATTCTCATTTCAAAGAACTACTAAACCAAATCTTTTCAGCTGTCTTTTCTTTCCTCTGTGCCAGAAAGAAAGCAAGCCCACAGGAACAAGAATATCAAAGACAGTAACAAAGCAGAATAAATTTTCTTTCCACTAAGGCTCTCTGATAAACCTTTTACATGCTTCAATTTAAAAATTAAGTTTATATTGGGATGCATGTATTCCTAGAAGACTACACAGTAAATGCTTCCAACTTCCCTGTTATAGGCAAGAGACTGAGACATGCCCTATGCAACAAGAAGCTTCGGGACAATGAGCAAAGGAGGTTATCAATATGCATTAATACAAATAATAATTAGCAGAGGAATATCCCAACCTGTTACAGATCTGAAACAAATCTATGCAGATTTGCAGCACAGATTTGTTTCAGAACATGAATGTTTCAGCATAGTATCTATGCAGCAATTCCCTCCAACCCGCGAGACTGACGAGCTTAGCAAAGCCAACACTTCCCTCCCACCCTGAGAGCATTTTTTCGATTCTTACAGTTTCAAACCTAACGAGATCATCAGGATACCACCGATACTGCAAGACAGCACCACCAGTATTAGTGGATCCATTTGTGGCAGGGCAACCGGTCCCACGAACCTGCTCGGTTTTCCTCGCAATGAGATTCCCGATGGTCTTGCTGAAGAAGCTGGCAAGCAGCGGGTTCAGCGGCGGCTCGTGATCCAGGAACTCGTAGAGGATGTTGAGCAGAGTTTCATCGCCGCCCAGCTTGTCGTTGATCTGCGGCACGTCGGAGGTCAGCAGCTCGCAGGCCGTGTTCGGGTACCTGCAAGGAGCAGCCAGAGCAGAGCACGGGGAAAGGGGAGCTCGCAGGGACACCTGCGCTTAACCAAGCAGATAAAACCAAGGGGAGGATCATCTGGAGAGAAGGGCAGAAACCCAGCAGGAACAAGGCTGAGCTACCCGCAAGGCACATTTTAAGGAAGTGCTACACCGTGGGTTTGTTTTTTAAGCACTGGAATACACACTGGAATACACGTCTTCACACTACAGCTCGTTCTGACTTTTTAAAAGAACCATTTGCTAAAAAAAACTGTTAACCTGTTTCAATACACTCGAAAAGGCCTTCAAATAATTTCACTTGTAAAACTAAAATTAATATAAAAAAGTTGAGCAATGCCTATTTTTTCAGTTTTCCCCAAATTTCTCCCCGGCACTGACGCAGAACTAAAAAGGAGCCATCACACACCGCCTAAGGAGAGCGGGCGCCAGGCGCAGCACCAGCCTCACGCAGGACTCCAGCACGTCCAGGCTGCGCCCAGCAAACCGCTCGCAGCCCAGCCCCGCTGAGCCTCAGCCTCTCACTGAGGCCCACAGCTAGCAGCAAAACTGACTTTTTGTTTTGTTTTCCTAGAAATTATTATCGATTCTCCTTTGGATATTTTGTTCGCTGACACCAGAACTTGGCAGCTGAGTAGGTCTCTGGTTTTTGGTGTTGTTTCTTGCTTTTCCATGCGCTGCTTTTAGCAACAGGCCCCACTCCTGATGAGCAACGCGAGAATCACACGTTTATGATGAAGATGATTATGATTATGATGAAGTTCATAACGAGACGCGGTCTCCAGCAGGCGCGCGGGACGCCGCCGTGGGAAGGGAGCGCGGAGGGAGCCCCTCGTGCGCCATCCCCTCGTTGGGGAGCGCGCGGGGAGCCCAGAGCAGCTCCGGCCACGGGGACCTGCGGAACCCTCCCCACGGAGGTGCAGCGGTAAATCAGTGGCTTTGTTGAGGTCCCAGCCCAAGGCAGGGCTGCGGAGCCCCACGGCCGCAGGACGAGGCCCCTCGGAGGTCCGCGGGATGAGGAACATCGCCGGCCGGTGCGGGCAGCTGCAACGCCGTTTTCACTGAGGGATGTGCATCACTCTCCAGCCAAAGGCGCCTGGGGGGGATTTTTAAACCCGGCCTCGCTCCTACCAGCAAGGGTGCAAGGGGGCCGTGGTGGGCGGCGCGCGCAGCGAGGCCGTTCCGAGCGCGCTGACGAGGAGCCGGGCGCCCCACATCCTCTCTCCAACACACAAACCAAACGGGCCTTGGATCTTAGAGGAAAGTGAAGGAAATGAAGTGGGTACAAGCCATTAAGTGGGCACAAGCCGGCTCCAAAGCTAAGCCAGGCCTATATGCACTGCATATATACAGGAACATAACGGCTCCTGCACGGCAAGGGGGGCACTTGGGCAGAACGGCCCGGCCAGAACCGTCTCTCAACACACGGCAAGGCGGCGTTTCCAACCCTCCTCTTGGACAGGAAAAATAGGATATAGGATAGAGCGACAGAGAGCCAGCCATAGCAATGGCGACGTGCACCTCTGCCCACAGCGGGACCCAATAAATAAATAAATAAATAAATAAATAAATAAATAAATAAAACTTCTCACCTCAAACCCTTATTCTTCATCACTCTGCATGGTTCTTGACAAGGAAAATATTATTCCAATCTTATTTAAGGTACAGATGCACCAAACAGCACAGGCCTCAGAGGAGTTCGTGCAGAGCCAGAAAGCTGAAACTGGACATCTTCCCCTTTATTTCTACTTACACAATTATTAGCTGAGGAGCAAACCCGTTCTCATGCCATGGCAGCTCACTGCCAGGGGGTCTTTGACACAAGACCTTTTCAGGCATGTCCTCATGCCTCATTAGGGGTGTCACCACTACGCCGTGTTCACCGACTCCACGGAACAGCCCAGGAAGACCCTGGAAGCTTCGCTCCCCTCCACAAACGCTGTACTTGGCCATGGCCAAGAGCCCACATTTAGCAATGAGTCCATAAATCACATTTTTACGTCAAAAAGCTGTCAGTTCACACACTACAGCAGTCAGATGTAACGGTCCACAGGTCCTTGGATCACCCCAGGTCCCCTGCTCCCAGATCTGCTGCTCCCCTTTCCCTGCTAGTGTGGCCGACCAGCGTTGGAACCGTCATCAAACCCAGCTGAGCAACTTGGTGCTCAAAGTCCTTTAAATCGCCTGTCCAACACCAGCCAGGCCTGGCAACTGCTCCATGGAGGCTCTTCCAAAGGTCCATTCACAAATGGCTGGAGACAGTTCCTGAGCCTACGCCCTTGCACAGAAAGCCTCCATTTGGGAATCTCCCCAAAATCTCCTATTTCCCTTGGCACTTGGATGGTCTATCCGCTCTCCGTGTCTGACAGGCTTCCACATTTGGATGCATTTGGGGTATTAACAGTTTGTCTCCTTATCTATTCCTATGGATTTCCTCCTCACCTGCCACACCACCCTTTCTCCTCCCCTGAACACAATTCCACTTTTACCAGCAACTGCCTATTTGTTTCTAACAAAGTCAAGTTCTCTACTTTGTGATATTTTCCAAACTTTTTAGTATTGCTTTGCATTTACCACGACCCACTAAACTGCTTCCAGGCCAACTGCGGGCTTTTTCTATCCTGTTACAATACCGTTTTCCTCTTAAATAACCTCATACTTATGTAGTTCTGTATCTTGAAGTTAAAAAACAAACACACAACAAACATCCCCATGATAATTAGCAGAATGCTCCCATGCTATTTCTGCCCTTCTTCCTCTTGCAAGGATGTTAAACTCGAGCACCTTACGGTCACTCTCACAAGGCCACTGTGCAAGCTCCTTTTCCCACGATGGAAGCGTTATCATTCCTCTCCTACCTGTCTCAACGCTCCGTGTAAAACCTGTTTGGGAGCGGCTGCCCCGAGCCCGCTGCGGTGCAGACCCTGTCTGCAGCAGGCTGAGGGAATCACCGAACCCCAAAGGGTGGCAGGGACCCCCAGGGCTCCTCTGGTTGTGCTGAGTTTTACCTGCCAACATCGATGGGATTTACTGCAGATCTCTCCTCCTCGTAGGTCCCTTTCCGAAGTCTACGAGCTTCTGTCCTATCGGAATGTCAGGACTAAAGCAGGCAGCATCTGGAGCTGCATGTTCCTCCTACCTGTCGAGTGGCTCCCATGACCCAGTTTAAAACCTCTTACAATCTTTTTCAATCTTAAGAGGTCCAATCTTAAGAGGTTCAGTCTTAAGAGGTCTTGGATTTCCATTAGATTTAGGCAGAGCCCATTCTTCATCTTCAAATTTCATTTCAAAAGCTTCCCAGATTCTTCAAAGCTTAAATCCCTCTTCCCTTTTGCACTGTCTCACCATGCTTTGAAATTGCTTCTCTGCTCGGTCTGGAGCATTTCCAGAAAGATCCTTTCCAAGACCAGTTCTGCTCGTCCCTGCAAACACGGCACCGTGCGGTTCTCGCTGCCACCAAAGCCTCACTCGTCTCGGTGCTCTCCTCCTGAGCCTCCCTCTGCTCCTTGCTCTGCATTAAGGCTTTTTGTTTCTTGAGAAATTCCATTTCTATTCCCTCCCATCTTTCTTTATTCTTAATCTATGTGCTTAGAGCAGAAGGTTTCCACCTCCACCCTGCAGCACACAGCACCAGAGGTAGGAAGCGACCTGCGACATCAACCACGAAAACTCAAGTGAGCAGGACTTAAAAACACAGTCTGGTTATCTGAGGAGATGGACAACTCTGCAGAGACATGGATAAAATATGAATTTTGTGTACTGAAATCATTCATTCTCTCCTGCAAGAAACGTGAACACTCCAGATCAGGGGTCTCGTATCATTCAACGCTCCCCCAGCTCATCACCCTGAGCCCCAAAGGGAAGAACTGCCCATTCTGCTCAGGAAGAGAGTTTAGGCTTGAGCTTATTCCACCACATTAGCTGCAAAACCAACACGGATAAAGAGCTCCATTAGGGGAACGGCCAAATACTCCCGCAAAAGCCAGATCCTGATATAGGTATAGGAAAAAAGGCAAAAAGTCAGAGAGCTGCCTGCAGGTCCCCTCTTTAAAATGCCTGGAAAATTTGCATTTGAAAGAGCATAGTATAAAAATAATACTCCTGGTTGCTTCTGATAGTTTATCTTTTACAGCAATATAATATTCCAAGCTACTAGAGTGCATTCCCTGGCATTCACTTACCTGGAAGTAGTCACCAAAACATACTGCCTAACAAACTGCCTATCTCATCTAGCAATAAAGCTAAACACAGTTGCTCCTTCTTTCTAGCAAAACCTGCAATATCTGATACTACAGTTCCCACAGTTGAAAACATACATGTTTCACTTATTCATTTATATATAGAGCAATAGTGTTTTTTAAATTAGTTTAACAAATTTCCCATTTTTCCCAGTGTACACTTATTTAAAACTCATAAACACAATCTGATATGAGCACCAAACATTTAAAGAGGTCACCATCAATTTTTGCAGATGTAGCACACTGAAAATCCAACATCTCTTATTCACTGTGCAGCTCACTTTCTTTTATGACCTTGACTACTGAAAAGTTATCAAGTTCAGAAACCCCGAACTCACAGAAAACAACTCTCCGTTATTTCCTGCAATTCTGATATGAGAATAAAGCACTGAAGGTACTTTGATCTAATAAAGTTTTGAATAAACTGCAAGAGGCGATTTTTTTTTTAGAGAAATTAGTCAAAAAAATTGAAATCAAGAAACAAGTTTCTGAAAATTCATCCCAAATAACGAATCAGTGTGCAATATTTCAGAGTGCTCGAAAGCCTTTTTGCACGACCTAGAGGCTCACATGCAGAAGGTTGCCTAGACCGATTTGAACACTACTTGCGGATCCCACTTGCGGACACCTACTTGAAGCGGACCTTCTCGTCCATGTCCACGGGGGGCTCGTGCGTGATGAGGTTGACCAGCTCCTCCATGCAGTGCTGCTGGCAGAGGAAGTCCAGCAGCTTGCGGTTCTGCGCCTTGCACTCCTGTAGGATGTCATCTTCGTCCATCAGCTCGTGGAGCGTCACATCCTCTTTATCCAGCAGCTTGTCCACATGCGATGTTGTGTTCAGGTCGAACTTCCAGAACATGGTGATGGGACACACCTGGCTGTAAAGCACAAGGCTCGTGATTAATCCCTGCTCTCCCCAAGGCAATCCTCAGCTTACACCTCCTCCTTTGCCCTGCACAACAGGAGCAGAATAAATTACAATACAACTGCTTGTCTGTGTGGAGAAAACAGTTAAACTCCTGCAACAGAAACTTGCCATCAGAAAAATAACAGGCTACAGCTGCCCTGCATCAACAGGGCAGAGGAAACATGCATGAGTTAAGCCCAACTGCAAGCGCCTTGGGAAGAAGGCTCCAGACCTGAAACCAAAAAGCACTTTCACACACACAAATGCTTTGCTGGATTAGGGTCAAGGCTGTTCATGAATAGGGATAAATATATATATATATATATATATATATATGTATTTACATGTACATATGCACAAATATATAATATGCTTTACTCTTGATCAACCTAAGCGGGGAATATTGAACAGTCTCCACACATCCCCTTGAAAACCACGATGGTTGGGCACAATTTGCTGGGTGCTGTGACTGGGACTAGCAGGTGTTTCCCTGTAACAGAAGTGGCAAAAGACACTACAGATCCAAGCTAGAAATAGAAACTGAAATAACGGTCGCCTTTTCTTACACTTTCTGCATCTCAAGTCCTCATAAGCACTTGCTGAAAGCAGGACACTCCACAATGAACCAAATAAATATAAATGATTTTGATGCAGTTCTCTGCAGAAGTGAGAAAAGTGATACACTGCATATATGAAAAAAAAAGAGAGACACTAATTAAGACTCCTGTGAGCTGGGCTTTAGTCTCAAAGACCCGAGCCCAGGAGCCCACACTGTCCCAGCTCTGCTTTGGTCCCCTCTAAGCCTGCTTGGAAGCACTTGCAGGACAACCTAGTCTACATCAACACACACAACTTCAGCATTTACAAAAGCCACCAGCTCAGTCAAAACGGGACAATGTCCTGACTGCTCCTCACAAAACTCTGCCTGTGGTTTTCATCCCGTTTCATATTTTCTCCTAAATTCCTTCTTTTAACATTTCACCATCCAATCCACCAGCTAGACCCTCCCACAGTCTTAACGCTCACACCAAGTGATACCCTCAAAGAAACAGGATTTACTGCTTATTTTGTTGAAAGCACCAGAAAGAGCTCAGCCTAGTTCAGCCCAGTTTAGTCCCCATTTCCTTTTCCATTGCCCCAGTGCCCTGCGGCTGCAGCAGGAGCGACCCGGCAGCACGGGGTGAACCCCGAAAGGATCCTGGGCACGCGTGTACATGTCTAAGGACTCAAAAGAAAACCGTTTCGTTATCAAGTTAAGCCTACATTTTCTTTCTTGGAATAGGCCTGTTTCCCCAGATATTCCATAGCAAGCTCTCCAAAGCGACCCTGAGAGCCACAGAATCTCACAGCCCGTTTCCAAGGGCTTTGCTGGACTTTTTTCCAAGCTCACTATTCACCTCGGAGCTCAGAGAAAGGAGAGGGCCTCTTTGCAGACATGTCTTGGGGAGGCAGCGTCATCAGCGCGGCGTTTTATTAAATACATATAAGCTTATAAAACCCATTGCAACTATCCCTCATTCTCCTGCCCGGCTTTGCTTTCAGCCAAGACCTCCAGCATCCCGGGACAGAGATCCTAGGGACCACATGTGAGAAGTATATGGTCCTGCGGGCAGCGCGAGAGCTGCAGGCTCCGCATCGGACGCGCGGTGAGACAATCCCTCCGCGCTCAGGAATGCAACACTGCAAAAAAGGGTTGTCCAAAATAGCTTGCTGAAACCTCCCACAGGATCCAGCCGTGCCGCTTCCTAAACACTTTCCAAACTGCTCTAACAACTAGCTTAGTCTCACCCGAATCTTTTGGGAAACAGTTTCCCAAGGAAAACTAGCATAAAATATGGCAGAGAGAGAGGCAGACTTCACTTTGAGCTGCTCAAATGAAAAAATATCTTCAAATTTACAAAGATACGTTAGCATCACAGCAGGAAGCGGGAGCTCCTGCACATCTGTCCATGCAAATAAAACACTGAATTCCTGGGGCAGAGGAGACGTCCACACTGCAAAACTGCACTGCAAACTGCCACTGTTTGCACCGTGCTCACTGCAAACACTCCTTTGGAGATGTGTGATTAACTGTTAATTATAAATTCATCAAGAGAAGAGCTGACATTAAAGAGCTTAAGCTAGGCAGGTTTGGGGGCAATGTTAATCCCAGTAGATATATGGACTATATATGTGAATGTTGCTTTCACATTCAAACCCATCATAAACACGCCAGTTTTTGGGCCGGGTTTCCAAAGCCTTTCGTGAATCCAACAGCTGGAGCAGCTGTTTGACATGCAGGAACTCCGCTCCCCGCCTGTCCTGGGGAAGGAGCCAGACCTTCCTCTTCCTCGCAGCTCCGTGCCTGCTACGTGCAAAGGGGCTGGCCCCACCACGGGCTCCTCCAGGAGCAGCTTCTTACCAGCTGCCCCACACTCGGGCACGGTTGTTCGTTGAAGGCCAGGTTTGATAACACACCCGGCAGCTGCAAAGTGAACCACAACAGCCCTGCAGAAGCAGCACGAGCTGCTCGAGGCCTCTGAAACCAGAGGAATCGGCCTCACGAAGGGCACAGCAGCCACCGCTGAGGATAATGCATGCAGGAGAACGTATGGATATATATGCGTGCACACGCATGCGGCACGCACAGTGGTTTCAGTACGTGCCCTTCTCCACGGAGCATTCACAGAATCACAGGATGTTCAAGGCTGGAAGGGACCTCTAGAGATCATCTAGTCCAACCTTCCTGCTCCAGCAGGGACACCAGAGCACGGGGCACAGGGCGGCATCCAGGCGGGTTTTGGAGACCTCCAGAGAAGGAGACTCCACAGCCTCCCTGGGCAGCCTGTTCCACTGCTCTGTCACCCGCACAGTCAAGAAGTTTCTCCTCACCTGGAGATGGAACCTCCTGTGTTTTAACTTACACCCATTACACCTTGTCTTGTCACTGGCCACCACCTTGTTGGCCCGGCCTCAATGCAGACCATGGTGGTGACCAGCGGCTCTGCCGCCGTGCAGGCCGAGGGGACGGGGACATGCACAGAGTTCGGTGACACCACTGGGTTCTGGAATAGAAGCGGCTGAATTTCAGTGCCTGACCCAGCGTGTGCTTCGTTGAGGGGTGCAGATGTGGGGTAAATAGTTTGCCAGCGGTTGGAGGGGCTGGCAGAGGAGGTCATTAACGGGGAGGTTGATACTCAAGCTCAATGTGTCTCTCCTGTCACTGCCACTTTGGGCCAGCTTTGGGTGCCAGGGTTGTGTCCTGCTCCACACCTGGAGGTTTTACTGCTCTTAGGGACCAGGAGGCCCCCATTCCAACCAACGTGATAGTCCTCTATGATGGGATGACAGCTGGGATGGATGATGGGAGAGCTGTGCATGCTGTCTGCCTTGTCTTCAGCAAGGCTTTCGACATCATCTCCCAAAACAACCATTTTGAGAAGCTCTGGAAGTGTGGACTGGATGACATTGAGGTGGATTGGAACTGGCTGGATGGCAGAGCTCAGAGGGTGGTAACAAATGGGGCCTAGTCCAGTTGGAGGCCTGTGGCCAGTGGCGTCCCCAGGGGTCAGTACTGGGCCCAATGCTGCTCAACCTGTTCATCAATGACCTGGATGAGGGCACGGAGGGACCCTGAGCAAGTTTGCGGATGATCCCAAGCTGGGTGGAGTGGCCGACACCCCGGAGGGCTGCGCTGCCATCCAGAGGGACCTGGACAGGCTGGAGAGTTGGGCAGAGAGGAACCTCCTGAGGTTCCACAAGGACAAGTGCAGGGTCCTGCCCCTGGGCAGGAATAACCCCAGGCACCAGCACAGATCAGGGGTGACCTGCTGGAGAGCAGCTCCATGGAGAGGGACCTGGGGGTCCTGGGGACACCAAGTCACCCGTGGGGCAGC
>JAVCKT010007035.1:0-10866 GCA_032273925.1 Rhynchotus rufescens
ATGTCCTTTATGTTCCCAAACCCTCCGTTTAAAAGTATTTCCATTTGATATGATTAACAGCTCTTGAGAATGATCTCTATTAAGGACTGGAAGCTCAATTTCAAATATTTTTGTGGCTCTTCTGGTGGGCCTTGCTGGGATAAATTAAGCCTATTTTCCCCCTGATTGCCTCGTTGGATCTCTTTGTAACTTCACCTTGTATTCCTTTCTGTTCAATACTTTTCAAAGTAGCGAGAGTTTAAAGAGGTACAATAAATCCCAGATCAGTTTTTAATGACCACGGTAAGCCTGCTTGTAATATGTCAGTAAGCTGAGCCTAAAAGCCAATGGGGAATAGACCATTTCTGCCTTAGTAATTGCCTCCACAGAAAGATTTATAATGTCATTATCTGAATCTACAAGAAATAACTCATAGGGCTGAAATACTCTAAAAAAATATTACAATTCTCTTAAAATCTAGTCATTCATAAATGCTAAATCATAAAACTTTTTTCAAGATGTTTTATGTTAAAAATAAAACCCAGTCAAAATATAAATGTACTTTTCTTAATCAGATTTTTCATTCTTTATGTATCTGTTTTCAGTGCTGTAGTTTGGGCAGAGGAATGGTGCAGTGCACAGCTCAAACCTAGCACTGTGCTGTTGAAAACAGACAAGTACTGAAAAACCACTAGAGGAAGAGCATTCCCAGTCATTTTTCTTTATTTGTATGTTATTCCAGGGGGGAGGAGGGCTAGTTAGCACTGCAATAAAATTAATTCTAGCAATAAAAATTGCTTTCCCCTTCAACCATTTTCCTATGAAAAAATACACTGCATGTCCTGATAAATGTACTGCAGTGCTGTTTTAAGCCGTTCCATCCAGCTTCCTTTGCCCTTAGCATTCCCCAATCAGAAGGTATCATTCATTTCTTTCAGAAAGCAGGAAATGTACTCTTCAATTTGTCTGGTGTTTAATAAAGTACTAGAATTACCATAGCTACCCTCATCTTCTGATGCTTTAATACAGTGTGAGATTTATACTAATTTCAACCAGACTATCTTCAGTGTAGAAATCTTGTATGCTTAAAAGTGCACTGTCAGTGTACTTTTTTTTAATTGAGCTTCTATAAACTAGAGACGGGTTTCTAATCTAGAATCTGATTTCTATGGCCCTGGAGATGGAGTAGTTTTGTCTTCTAAATTTTTTCTTATGTTAGCATGTGTCTTCTGAGTGTTTTTGCTATTGCTTTTTAATTTTTCATTGACTGTTTAAAGAAATAATTGTTGCCACCACTGTGTTATGATGCAATTGTTTCAGCCTGATTCAGTGATCCCTAAAGTCAAGATATGATCTGTTTGTACTCTGAAAGTTGTATTAAACTTCTCAACACCTCTAAATCATCGATGTTGACACCCTTTCAAAGTGTGGAATGTTGCTATCAATCTGAATAGGTCCAGGATTTTATCCCAGATCCCATACACCTCAGAACAGACATCTCTCTATAAATAATTAACTATTATTCATTTCTGGTAAGCCTTATAAACTTTCATGTTCTTTATGTTAGAGAAATGTGTTTCCCAAAACAGAGGATTTCCTAATCAAGGCACTGTGGCCTTCATAGGCACCCCCTGAATGCTAGATGTTGTGAAAACCATACCAAATTTCTCAAGTTAACAATGACTTGTAGCAGCTCATACAGAAGTGTGCTTCTGTCTCTGAATGTGTATATGCAAGTCCTATCACCATTTGTGGAAATATTCCTTTGTACAGGGAAGAAAATACAGTGCAATGTACTGTTCATACATGAACCTCAATCTGCCTTGTAACTTGACTTTCAAACCTTTCCCTGATTTCTGAGGTAATACCTTGTATACTTTTCAATGTTGATTTACACCAAGAAGTCAATGACTTAAACTAAATGAAATTGAAATTTAGGAACAGCCTTGAATAGACATTATGGGGGGAAAAAAAATCATCATCTATAAAAGCCTATTTTCCTTAAAAGCTGCTGTGCACTGAGTCAGATTTATAATTTGAAGTAAACTTGATTCATTGTTGATCATTAGCCTTTAAACCTAATCTGGATTGAGATCAGAGTGTAGCAACTAAAATAAAAATCCTTCCGCTGAATTTAAAATCCTGTGAAAGAATTGCAGTAGATGCAAGGTGACAGGCTAGTATGAGCTGTCTTGGGCCACGTCCTTAACCAGGAGGAGTACAAATTTGCTTTCATCCGAAATGTTGATAATAGGATTGTAGCGGAGAGAACCGAACCACAATGAAGGATGAAAGAATATCAAAATATCCTTTTGCTCCTTCTGTTAGAAACTCATCCTGTAAGAGTCAGGGCTAAATAATGAATCAAGGCTGGTCAGGATTAGTCTCTGGTTATTCGCTTGGTGCTATGCTTTTTCTCTATTGTATGTAGCAAATGTTTCCTGACAGGCTAACTAGGAATAATAAAAGGATAAAGGACTACGGTGACATACTGAACGTTACAATTATTATTCCTGTCCTCTAGATGTGGTTTACCTTTAGCAGTGTCAGAGGTGGCTGTTTGAGGAGTCTAAGCAAACAGAGATGAGCAGTTTGGAATGCAACTGCTCTCTGTAGCTACAAGTGGTGCTGTTGTCCTACAGCACCTTGCCTATGTGTGCTGCCTTAAAATTGATAGGGTTGTGTAAAGGTAAAACCTGTGTGGGTTTTTCTGATGCATCTCTTCCTTGTGTCATGAAAATGATTACTGAAGCTTGTTCTCTTATCCTTATTCTACCCAAAACGAATTTTTTTGATGAGATCTTTGAGAAGATCTTTAGGCACTGTCAAAAGGATGATGTTAGCAACTGTTGTACACATGAGCTTCACCGGGATCTAATCCACTTGCAAATCTGGATCTAAAGCATCTCCTGAAGTTGGCCTGCTGCCTCAAAGAGTGGCAAGCATGTAGGCGTAGTGCTCATTTCCGTTGTCTGACGTAGATGTGCATGCCAGCTTCTGTGCAGCTCCATTTTTTCAGCAACCAACATGAGAACTTGGACATATGGATGATGCAGTTGTTTCCTTAAATCAAAATGCTTTTCCCTCTTCTGAGATGTAACGTGCGTTTCCTTGCCAGCGCTCTAAGAATATGGTCTGATCTAAATTACAGACTATTGTGCTACCAGTTCACCACCAAAATCTTCATTTTCTCCACCATCCTCTTTCCTTTCCAGAGAGAGTTGCAAGCGTAACAACCATTAGAAAAGTCTGATGGCAAAGATGATGTCTGACCTTAATAGCACATTTTTTAGCATGTAAGAAAGTTGTCCCTTAAGGAATTACCCTGTTGTTTTTCCATATTACTTCAAAAAGAGGGGCAAGTTCACAAGGCCTTAGCATTCATGAAGCCCACTTCAAATAGTATCATTTCATGATATTTAAGTAAAACTTTATTTTTGGTTGTGTGTTTTTTGTGTTGTGTTAGCAAGTTGCCTCACTTGGTGTTGTGAGGAAATGTCTTTGTATGATTGAAGCAACTATGAGTTTGAAATCTCCTGAGAAGAGACTCCCCGCTAAGTCCGAAAAGGACCCAAATAAGTAATAAAAATACTGCAAATTGCTGCTGGATACTGTCTAAAGATGCTATTTCTAGGAGGGAGACAGCTACAAAATATGGTGTAGCTCATTGCGAGCACTGAAAGCAGCAAGGACAGCTATGGAAAGCTATGGAAGCAGAGGCCACTATGGATCGGCCATGTGTCCTGTGTGAGGAGTGTGGCTCTTAATTCCTATTCAGCTGATAGTTGGTTGTGTTTCATTGTTGGGCGATGTAAGAAAAAAAAAATGAGGGATTAAATGGGTTAAGGTTAAAGAGCTTTTAAGTTATCTGGAAAATAAGACTATTTTGAAGAGTTTAAGGACTGTGCTTCTCCTTAGCTTCTGATTCTGTGTACACTTTCCACACCTAAACCTGCCTGCGCCCACACAATCTGTTTGGCTAATTGCTCTAAAGCGAGTTCGCATGTAGTGCTAATGAAATAGGAGTATACAGTCCAAAAGAGAGATATTTAATAGGGGGTGTTCACCAGTGGCAGTGGAGCTCGCCTTATGCCAGGGCTGAGCAGTTGGTGAATCTGTCGAGCGGATAAATCTGCCTCTGCCTTTCCGGTTGTCGCCCTAAAGAGGTTTCAGTCAACACCTCAAAATGGCGCTCGCACAACCGCTGCCTTTGCTGCCTGTTTGCTTTTAGTTGTGCAGATTTGCTCAAGAGAAACGATGCTCTCAAAATGCCCTAAAAAATTTAAAGCCTGCAGATGTCTGTTGTGTGAGCGTTGAGAAAAGTTAGCGCTCTCCAAACGAATATGGCATTGAACTGTTTTGGGGTTGAAAGCTGCTTCTGGATTTGAATGTAGTTGGCCCAGGCAGTAATGCGGAGCAGCAGTATCATGGTCTGCTTTACTGAGGGATGTTCTGCTGCCCCAGCAGGGCAGATGTGGAGTTGAGAGGTGACAACACCAAAGCACTTGTGTATTACATGTGATAAGGTGTTTGCTGAGGCTATAAGAGAACTGATGGTCTTGTACTGGATGAAGAATATATATTGCATTTAAAGGCTTTGCTGTGTTTTGCAAACATTGCCTTATTTTTGTGGAGACTGATCCTTTAGGCAGCTCATATCAATGATACTTACTATAGGAG
This sequence comes from Rhynchotus rufescens, assembly GCA_032273925.1. NCBI lineage: Eukaryota > Metazoa > Chordata > Aves > Tinamiformes > Tinamidae > Rhynchotus > Rhynchotus rufescens. The sequence continues at coordinate 4,660 of JAVCKT010007035.1, forward strand.
TGAATTAAATTAGACAGGAACCTGCTTTCATCTTCATGCTGGTTTAATAGTCAATTAATTTCCCAAAAAATGTTAATTGAAAATAACTTTCTAATATGCCTAGGTCACTTTTGAAAGGAAAAATTAACCTTCTAAATGACTTAGGTTTAGCAGTGCTGGCCAGACCGATGTTTAAACAGCTCTTAAAAAACCCAGGCCTTCACTCCATGAGTAAAAGCTGTCTTTCATTGCTCGGATGTTCAGTACCTACTGCTCTCAAGTTTGGATCCTACTTTTGGCCTCGGACATAACTGCAGTATAAATAATGGTGTATCTTAAATAAAAGGTCATTGTATGGTTTGTCACTGTTCAAAACACTTGTCTTAGACAAAATCTTGTTAGGCCTGGAGACTTTAGGCATAAGCCTTTAGTGAGGATCGTGTCTGATCTTCGCACTTGTCTCTCACAGCTGTCACTGCAGTGGAATAGTAAGAATTAAGCCGAGTGCAGCTTCTGGTGTAGCTGCAGACTAAAGTGGGGACAGCCTTGGGTAAATGCCTTGGGTAAATCCCTGCTCTGAGTTGGCATGTCCATATCTGCCAAGCCAGGAGCATCGCGAGAAGGATCTTGCATCAGCCTGAGCTTGCTTGTACAGATATACTGCTCTACTAGATCATTACATTTAGCACTGAAACACAAAGTTAGAAGCAAATTTGGATGGCTTACATTGCTTTCACTGTGTTGAATCTATGCTTTGGCTTGAAAAGGGCTACAGTATATCTGGCAGCTTCCACAGGCACTAAATTAGCACGCAAATACTGAAGAAGGATGTAAAAATCAAAACTCTGAATATGATACAGTGATTTTATAGAGTTCTGCATTGCCTTAAATCCACTACAGAGCTGCTGTTCATGTCAGTGGGCAGTATATGGCCCATCGTTTGTCAGACCATTTAAATTCAGTGGCTTAGCACTTAGTCTTTTGGAAAACATCCTGCACGTTTTGATTTACAGTGCTGTAGAGCTGATTAAAAAGTCACTCGTTAAAAAGGTATCTTTTATTATAATTGCTAAATATTTTTTTGGTGTGGTTAGTAGGTTTCACCTTTAAAATGATGTATGTCTCCTGGCTCTTATCCCAAGCTGGTGGATCAGAGCCATTGGCTGGTAAATTTGTACTGAAATGACAGCAGCTTTGCAGTGCTTTGCACTTTCACGTGCTTTCTTTGCTCAAGCAGAGGAATATTAGCCTATTCTTGTGGGTGGAGTGGGATTTTAAAGCCTGGCTTTCACTCTTGAGTGCTAGTTCCCTCTCTCAACTGGAAGAAGCTGTTTAACTTCCTTCACAAAAGCTGTAAGAGTACCCATTAAAACTGTTAAAGTCCAAAGTAATCTTTGTCCAGAGAGTCTGTCCAGTTATAACAATATCCTGTTCAGTAAGACACTGTGGCACAGATTTCTAGGCCAGTGTATCCTGAATATCAAATTTCAGCAGCTTCTCAGGTATTGCTAATTATCATCCCTTCATCTGGCCTGTTATGAATTCCTGCAAGAATATCTATTCTGGAGGCCAAGTTTGATGCATTCTTGTCTCAAGGGCAGCCTTGTCAATCTACTCAGGACAGGCTGATGAGCACTGAGAGAGCCTATTAGATCTGCTATGGACAGACTAGAAGGAGCCATATAATAATCTGCTCTGCAGATCAGACCAGGGTGGACAAGGCCTGAGATGGGTTGAGGGAAGAAGAAAACCAGTCCACATGGTAGGCAGGATTGAGTCAGGTTTTCTGAGAAGGTTTCCTGTCAGGAAACATTCCTGAAGAAGCAATTTCATAGCTGAGTTGGCATTTTTAACTCATCTTAACTCTTGACTTGAAGTCTGCAGTCAGCCCTACAATATCATCTTCAGAGTAAGATACTGCTTTTCTAGCAGAACAAAAGAACCATTAATGACACCAATTAACCAGTGTAATTCTCATTTACACCTCTTTATTACCTTCCACACACAGTATGTGATACATTATACATCCCATTAATTGTTAACATTACACACAAGTCAAGATCTTTTATTATACTGGGTCATCTATCATTGATACAGAGATATAGATATTTTATAGCTGAGCCAACTAACACTACTGTAGAGCAGAATCTATAACCATTTTCACATCAAATCTGATCGTGTTACTAAGCCCTCTCAATGTGCTTAGTATGTAATTTGGCCTCCTCCCAGAAGGTGTTTTACAGAGGGGAACAAAAAAGTGCGATTTGGGGGAAGCTGCATTTATTTTGTATTTTTAAATAGGGAAATTATATTTCCCATTCTAGAAGACAGAATTGTTCTGTTACACTGTAAATTCTACATATCTAGCAAACATAATAGCTATCTATTCTTGAAAGCACAGAGGAATTAGTGAGGGGGTCCTATCTGAAGGGAAACTTGGTGAGAGTTCTTTTTAAAAAGTGTCAATATTCCATTTTCAAAGGCTATGAAAAGGATATAAATCAAAACTATAGTACAGTAAATGCAAGTGTGCTTTGCTCAGCCTGGTACTTGCCGAAGAGCTCCAGTTGTCAATGGACCCCAATGTCAATGGTTTGCATCAAGATAAGCAGATGGACAAAGATGTGAAACCACCTCCATCCCCTGGAAGATTCCCCTGACAGACAGGAAAATATAGCTCGGTGCCCCACTCTGTGCTGTGCTGGACACAACAAGGGCTGTCTGCACCCATCAGCTGGCAAACTGAGCTGTAAAATGTCTTGTCCCGATACCTGTGTTATTTGTTCACTCATGTAGAACTCTACTGCAGAAAAATGTTTTTAAAAGCGTTATGGATTTGCTTACACTCCCTTGTCCTACTCATACTATGTTCTTTAAGCATAATTTATAGAATCTGCCTCTTGTTGGAAAGGTTGGACCTGAGGATTATTGCAGTCTGTATGTGCTCTGGGGAATCTCTAGGTCATTTCTCACTTGGTGTTTTGCCTCTCCTGGTTCTTGTTCTGTCAAATGGGTCGCTCTAGTCACCGTGTGCCCAACACACGTGAAAGCAGCGTGGTTGGATCGAGCCTGAGCCTGGCCGGCACTAGACAACTGCTTCACGCTATTCTAAATCCAGCTCCCATTATCTATATTCCTTAATTAGAGCAAATGAATACTAATTATTCATGTCTAGTGTTTTATCAAAAAGAATGGCAGCAGCAGTTGGAGTCTCTGCATGTTGGACTTGTCCCCCTTATACATGAAGCATTGATATATTTGCTTCTGACGTGCCGTTCTGATGCATGGCTAGGATGGAAGTGATTTGAGGCTAACGCCGTGTCAGTAGATAATTAAATGCTGTTGACTGAGCAGTTCGTGACCCTGAATAGGGAGCTGAGGATGTTAAAGGCAGAAGGAGGTTTGCCTTAGCATAGTCCCTGCAATAAATAGTACTAAGCTATAAATAAGTGCATAGAAGTTTAGTATTTGAATAACTCCCTAAAGCATTGCTAGGTTTCAGTCCAGCTACACTCATGATTTGTAAACACTTACATTTTTAATTAATTGATGCCCTTCATCTGATAAAATCAATGCAGTTACTGACTGTCCTGTAAGAAAAGATAGCACGAAATATGGAGACTTAACAGGTACAGCCTGACATCTGTTTAGGGATATGAAGAAAATTATTGGGGGGGAAAAAAGTGAAATAGAATAAAATTCATAAGTGTGTGTTTTGTAGGTGTGCGTAACTTTCTCTATAAAATGGAGTGCATAAAGAAACTCTTGCATTTTATTGAAAACAGTCATGTCAGTTATGCTGAGAGCAGGAATACGGTGCTAAAAGGATAAATGAGCATTGCAGATGAACATATTTGATGGTGTTAACAATTAATGTACATAGAAGGATCGGAACATTTATTTTTCAGGGGTTATTATAGTTTGTATTTTTGTTTTTCCTGGCTCCTCCTTCACCACAAGCAGCAAAATCCTGCAGGCAAAAAGTACTGTCTTTAAGGTATTTCCCAAACTTGTAGAGTTCACAGTAACAGTAGTTTTAACTCCTAATTTTCATCCTGAAGTTCCCATTATTTCCCATTATATCTTATAAGCTCTGTGCAGTATTTCCTGTCCTTTCTTGCCTTTTCTTATAGCAAATGATTATGAGAGAATTTTACCCTTCCTCTCATCTGTCCCTTGGCTGCACTTCCACGTACTTAAAAATCTTCCTACATGTACTCCTTTGGCCATTTTAGTCCACGAAGCGTGTTGGCTGCTGTTGCACAAATTCTCCACTTTTTCAACCTTAGTCTGATGCTCAGGTCCTTAAATCTGTGCTATCAATCCCTTATCTCACTGGTCTGGCTTGCTGTTTACGTAACCCACCTTGGCCTTCTCTGCTATTGTTATTAAAATGTATTGTAAACTTGCATCTGGCTTGCTCACTGTTCTCAGCTTTAGTTTCCTTTTATTCTTAGCTATGTCTTATTCTTTATACCTTATTTTATTCTTTTTTCCCCAGTATTCAAAGCTCAAAGTTTTTATGGTAATGAATTAAAAGAACAATGAAGTCAAATCACAGTTTGTCAATAAACATTACCTAAGAAAAAATTCTAAACTCCTTATTCATTGCAATTTCATTTATTTTTTCCACTCTCTGGCTGTAGTGTCCACAAAGCACCAACAGTCCTGCAACACTTTTCCTGGAAGGACTGGCAGCAGAGGTAGCATATTTCCCAGAAGATCTGGGCACAGAAGTAACATCCTTTTTTCCCTACTTACTTACTTTTAATCACTTCTATATTTTAGGGATGGTGACTATAAAGATCAAGTAGTAAATCCTTGCTGAGCTGGAAGTACCAGGAGCTCTAGTCTCGGTATCCACTATCCTGCCAGAACTACAGTTATTGCAATTCTGGGAGGAACTTGGATTAGTCGGCTCCTCTTAATGTCCTGCTGTCTCCCGTATAAATTAGTGGAGTCTGAAAGTGCCTGGGTTTATAGTGTTTGTTAATAATGCCCTAATAATGTGCTCTAATTATGAAATGTAGATGGAAAGCGCTGCTGCAGCTCTGGCGCTTCCCTGCACAAGGCAGGGTCTGGGGCTGGCCAGGTCTTTGGGTCTGCAGAAGCAAAGCAGCCTGAGCAGCTGAGAAAAACCAGGAACCCACTTTCCTCAAGCTACTAAGATGACATCTTTCATGTGTGTTTTTTTGCTATTTTTTTTCTGAGCAATCTTCTGCAATTTTCTACCTTATCATTAAGAGTTGCACCCCTTTAAACTAAAGCAAATAAATCTTACATTGCTATTACATTACCAGATATTGAGTCTCTTTTTTTATTATTTTTTTTAATGTAGCTGCAGTAGCAGCCTAAAGCTACATTTGGTAGTGTGTTTTCAAGCTTCCCATACCCAATGATAGTTTTATGGGAGTCAGGATTAGCTCCTTTCAAAACATGTAATAGCTTTGCAAAGAGGAGAATGGGTTGGGAATGTGTCATTTGAGATTTTCATAAAAACCTAATGGGAAATTGGTCTATGAGCCAACTTGAATGAGCTAGAAACATTGTAATATGAACAAAGATCAGCAAAGCTCCTTAGGTTGCCCAGAAGTATTAAGTGTTTCATTTGTGAAATCCCCAAAGTCTGCCAGTACTTGAAAGCTTGGCATGATGCAGAAGGTGCATTTGCTAAGACAGGATTAGCACAGATGGAAGCCAGAGAACTGAGAACATTTTTTGTGCCCATCTGATGAATCTTGAGGCTCCATTTTGCAGGTGGATTCCAAGATAAGATAACAGGTGGCATATTTAAGGATTTCAAAGTAAACCTGTAGTGTTGCTGTAAAAAGGTGACAAAATTCTAGAACAGACTGCATTTGCAGTCAGATTTTTAAGTTCCATTTTATATTTCACTTGTCCAAAAGGAGATTATTTAACTGGAGAGAAAATATCACCCATCTCTGCAAATATTATGAATCATGTATATAGTCAACATAAAGTAATTTTTGTGGTGGTTCTTGCAATTTAGTCTGTACGATGCAAGTAATGTGTAAGATTGGAATCAAGACAATTGTGAGAAGCCCAGTCAGATGGAACTCGTTCTCAATTAGTTAAATGGGAAATAAGAAAAAATGTAGGTTGAAAATGAACATGTTGCATTTAAAAACAATATAATGATTATCAGCAAACAAAAAAAAAAATGCACTGATTCAGTATGAACTGTTATACTGTATTAGAAAGACTTTT
>JAVCKT010007036.1:19783-36110 GCA_032273925.1 Rhynchotus rufescens
ACTTTGGAAAAAATTGCACAGTTCCAAAATGCAGATAGTAGTTTAAGATTACAGAGATTTACTGCTGAGACTGTTTAGCCATAGACATATGTTTTTCATTGCAATATTGGGTAAAAACTGCTTCTTTCATCTGTCACAAAAATCCCAATCTGGAAAAATAATTATAGAATTATTTCCAGTGTTAGTTCATCATAAAAACTAATTCTGTGTCTTATCACAGTTATAAGTTAGTGTTTGTATTTTATTTTATGATTATTTGTGCATTTTAGCTTATTTGTCTTTAATTATGCTAATAAAAATTTGCATACACTTTTCATTTCTTCCTTAAGCCTTGTATAAATCCATGTGCACTCTGATGTCTTTTATTGGCACAGTAACCAGGGCCTCGCTTCTTCTAGCTTCCCCACAAAGGCAGATTTTCCTGTTTATGCAGGCTAAGTATTCAAATACACACTGCTCTGCATATCCATGGGCAAAGCTGAACAAAGTGAAGCAGCTTCCTTGCTCTTTGGCATAATTTCTAAGCTTGTTTTAGTTGTATTTGAAATCACAGTTATGCTGAACTTCTGCATAAAAGATCAATAGTTCTAATCTTCACCTGTTTAGAAAGAATTAGAAGGCATGTGTTTTTCACAGATTACCATTTTTTTCAGACGTTTTTGTCAGCCCTGGGAGATAGAGGGAAACAGCAATAGCAAGAACAATTTAATATTGCCAGCACAGGACTTGGAAAAAAGTTGGAAAGTAACTAGCAATCAGCAGTCACTAAGTAGTGGATTTGATTACATTCCTATCTTAGTTACAGGTACATAAATAAATATCCAACAACAGGTTTCTTTTTTGTGGTCTGTTGTGTGTTAGAAATACTATATGAAATTATATTTTACCTTTTTGACATCACTGAGTTGGAAACAAAGGAAGATTAAGTGTTACAGCAATGTTGCTTGGCAGGGACCTTTGGAGTTATCTAGTCCAACATTCCATGTGCAGTCATACTGTTCTCAGCTATCACTGCCTTTATCAGCTCTATCTTGCTGGATCTTGGACACCTCCAGGGATCCTGCCACCGCTCTGGGAAACCTGCCCCAGCGCAGCCCTGCCCTCTTAGTGAGGAGACAAGAATCCCGTCTTAATGCGTGTGGACAAGTTGTTGGGCTGCTGAAATAGCTTAGCAAGTTCTGGCTTCCAGCTGCAGAGCACATGCGTGTGTGTTTTAAAGAGATGTGTAACATGTATGTTTCTCCTATTAGCACTGGGGAGATTGATCTGAGCTATGAATATTAAATGTCATGGCTGTGTTAATGGATATTTTTCATTATTTGAGATCAGTGTGATGGTGTGAAGGACAGCAAAGTGTTAAGGCACAAAATATTGGTTAATGTCATAGTCCAGCTCTTTGCAAAGTTCCCTTGTCTTCTGCAGCAAATAGTCAGCACAAAGTCTGAATCTCATATATGTCATAAATTAAGGCATTCTCTCTTCCTTGCCCTTGGGCTAAGCATGTAAGTAATCCCACGTTGGGGTGGGAGAGCATGGATCATTCAAGTTAGGCATACACATAAATTCTTGACTGAGTTGAGACCAAAGAGCTAAAACTAAGGCACTCCGGTGAAGCATTTGCTGACAGAAGGCAGCGTGTCTTTTTGCTGCTTTATAAAAGCAATGATAGGAATTTTTCCTCTCCAGTGGAGCATAACTGAACAGAAATCATAGATGAGTTAAAATAGGAACTTGAGTTGCCAGCACACTGCAGAACGAAAGAAGTACGAAGAAACTGGTGACAGTCCTTCTCCCCTGGCAGAAGAGGAGGAAGGAAGGCTTCTGCGTGTCACCGCTTTGTTACTCACACAGAACAGATTTCATAATTAGACAGTTCTTTCTAAAATGTATTGTAGAATTTTCCCTTATTCATTCCACCAGACAAGTCTTGCTCTCTCCCTGTAACAAAAGATGAGATAGATATTCTTGCTAGTTACTTTACATCTCAAAGAAACATTTCTCTAGAAATTAGGTAATCATTTAAAGTTTTGCTAACTTTATTAAGCTCTCAAATTGCTTATGCTGCTATGAATGCCAGTGACCTGTTTGAATTATGAAACTTTTAAAGATTGTCAAAGAGGTATTGTGTTTTATTGCATTTTAGTCAGAAATTAAGTCCACATTCTTATGATATGTTTCAACTCAATCTGGACGAAGAATGATGCTATTCTCTCAGTAGTAATAATACATCTCCTTTTTATGATCAGAGTGAGTTTGTCTCTGAACTGTCCATAGGTCCACAAAGCTGAGACAGACTGGGTTACATGTCAGTCACTGCTTGCAACTGTTAAATAAGCCATTTTTTTTCTATTATTTCAATCAACTATATTCCTATAAATAGGATTCTGTCTTGAAATATTCAAAAAGGAGGGGAAGGAAGGAAATGGGGCAGAAAGGTGAAGTTTGTTTGTCCCCATTTGAGCACGTAAGGAAGGGAGGTGCTTTCTGTGGCTGCCGGGGTCTCAGCCGGGGCAGTGAGGCTGGCACTGCTGAAGAAGTAGGTGATGAAATCAGGCAGAGCTGCGGGACATTCAGCACTTCTCAAAATGAGGTCACTTAATGAGGTGCTCATGGGAACTTAGCTTTAGGGCACACATATTCTCAAGTCACCTTAGCTGTAGTAGTCACTGGTGTTCGTACCTCATCTGCCGCCTTTGTGTGGCAGTCATTTGAAACAAAAACAGGATAGGGCTTTCCTAGAAAATAACGTAATTTTTGTGTCTTTTCCTCTTTTTTTTTTTTTTTTCTTATTTGGCCTTTCACTGTTTTTTACCTCCTCTGCTCTTGCTGCCTGTCTTTCCGGAGTATTCCTGGCAGTCGGGGGCCTGCCTGTCCCTTCTTTGCTGTTTCTTTCTCACTGAGTTTCTGGGCTTTCCTTACCCTGATGCTGGTGATAGTTCTCTGCCCTTCTTATCTGCTCCCAATCTGCCTCTCCCTCAGTCCAATTGTTTGGCATCTCTCTCCAATATTTCCACAGAGTAGTCATTCTGTCAGTTTAAACTTAATATGGCCTAAGCTGAATTCTTTTATCTTTCCCATGAAACCATTTCCCATTCATGTTTTCTGTGATTACCACCATTCACAAGCTCAGTCATGCTTGTTACTTGGGGCCATTTTCTCATCCTGCACATTTAAAGCAGCATGTAAATCATTGCTATTATTTATTTGTATAGTAATGATCTTATTACATTCTGCTCTGATGTATTTCTAAATGATATCTCTTGCTCTATGCAGATTATCATGCAGATTAATTACCCATGCCTCGCTGAAAATGACAGCAACCTTTTGCAGCCTATTCAAAACACGATTGTTAAGATGATTTGTCTTTCTTGTCATTCTTTGTGAATCCCTCCACTGATTCATCCCTCTGCATCCTATCAACATCCAGGCTTTTGTGCAGGCTTTCAAGGCTTTCATATATCTGCCCTTTCCTATTAGTCATTCCCTCCTTTGTTTTGTGACATGCTGATTTCTTTCCCCACCCTTGCTTCTCCAGTGATATCAGCCTCAGTCATCCTTGTGGCCATTTCCAGGAGTTCTTTACTTCCCTCGCTTCTTTCCCTCGTTTCTTACACATTGCAAAGTCACAAGATAGGGTTCATCTGTGTTCTTCACACAACTTCTTTTACACCACAGCCAACAAGTTTACCTCAGAAATGGCTTCATTGGCTTAATTTTGCTCAGTCAATTAATAACTAACAGTTTTGATCACTGAATATAGGATTTTTGATTTTTTTGAATAATTATTCTTTCCTAGTAATTTAACTGAACAAATGGGGAAATGGAGCTTTTATTTTAAATGATGAGGAAGCAATCATATTTTTGCAATATATTGCGTCCTCAAATCCTTTTCCTTACTGAAAATGTGTGGAGGGGGAGAGAAAAAAGTTGCTATTTTCCTCTTGAATAAGTTTTATATTAACCATGAGCTACTTCCTAACTCAGCAATCATACTATTTCAAATAGTCAAATATGGGCGACTTAAAAGCAGAGTGTTTGGCTCCAGAGTAATGAGTTTTTTTAAACATGGTCTCTAATTTTTGAACTGGAGTTTTCATGCACAACTAAATGGAGCAGCTAGTCCTGGACACTGTTTTCAGACATGTGAAGGACAAGAAGATGATTGAGAGTAGTCAGCAGAGGTTTATGAAGGGGAAATTGTGCTTAACCAACTTGATAGCCTTCTGTGAAAAGATGACTAGCTTGGTAGATAGGAGGAGAGCAGTGGATGTTATTACCGTGACTTTAGTAAGGCTTTTGACACTGTCTGTCCTAAAAGCCTCATAGATGAGCTGATGAAGTGTAGGCTAAATAGGCGGTCAATGAGGTGACTTGGAAACTGGTTGAACCACCGCGCTCAGAGAATCCTATCAGCAGCATGAAGTCCAGCTGGAAAGCATTCTCTAGCGGTGTCCTCAGGGACCAATATTGGGTTCAATACTGTCTAAAAATTTTGTTAATGAACTGGATGATGAGACAGAATGCACCTTCACCAAGACTGGAACCCCAGATGGCTGTGCTCCTATTCAGAGGAAGCTTGAGAAGGAGCCTCATGCTTAAGAGCAAGCTGGAGAATGAGCCTCAGAAAGTGCCAAGTCCTGCCCTGGGCAGGAATAACCCCTTGCACAAGTACAGGCTGGGAGACAACCAGATGGAGAGCAGCTTTGCAGAGAAGGCCATAAGGGTCCTGGTGGACAACAAGTTGGACATAGACCAGTAGTGCACCCTCATGATAAAGCAATGCATTAGGAGTGTTGGCCATCAGGCTGGGGGAAGTGGTCCTTCCCTTCAACTCAGTATGAGTGAAGCCACATCTGGAGTGCTGAGTCCAGGTCTGGGCTCTCCTGGATAAGAAAGTACGGAAAAACTGGTAGGGATACTGAAGACATTTAATCAGAAAATGAAAAGTGAAGGTTTTGAATCTTACTCTGTTAAACTCTGCAAAGGGGTAAGAAATACCACTGGCTAGCTTGTGTAAAAGTGGTGGGAGGTCTGACAGTGCTAGATCAGGTAGGTTATCTTAGTAAATATTCAGAGCTGGATCACGTTTTTTTTGTACATTAAAACTATATGGAATATAAGAAATCATGAACTGTCATGTCCCTTTTGGAGGCTGGGGATGAAGATGAGTTTGGTAAAAGGAGAGGCTATGGTTTTATTTGCTTAGAGATTAGCAGAGAATATAGCGCCACAAAACTTTCATATTTCTTGAGTAACAAACTTGTAGGTAAGCCCAGGACTTCCATGCTCTTCAAGGTCATTGCAGCTGATATTACCCCCATTTAAAGAGAAGGTGAGCAAGGTAACAGAAGGTGCCAAAGAATAACTCCTACCATTTCTATTCACTGTCTGCAGGAGGAACTCTGGGGTTTATCAAACCTACAGACATTTATTTCTCCTCTTCGTTCTTTTTCCCCCATAATCTACCACCTAATAATTCAGAGCTTTGCAAGAGTTGTGAAGAGCTCTATCCTAGAAATTTGGGCTTTTAGGAAAAAAGCATAGGACACAACAGTCTTTCCAAATACAAGAAGATCAGCATACAGAGGGCCCTTCTCTAGGGAGGCAATCCAAACCTTTGGGATTTTTCCTGGAGTTATGGAGAGACAGTCTGTCTGCACTGGAATTGATTACTGTCATTGTCTGTCAACTTCCTCTCCTGACTTTTGAGTGGAAAGGAAGGAAAGGATCTCATTAAATACATGAAGGAAAGAGGCTGGGGGCCAGAGTTCAGCAACTGCATCTAACCTCGGATTTCTCTTCTGGAGCCCTAAGAAGATATGCAAAATTGATCCAAGGCTATTTGAATACAGTATAATTATCCTAAAAGCAATGTTTGCTTGCTCATAAATAATTAACAGCACAACTTAAAAAATGAATTATAAGATTCTAGTAAACTCTTTCAGATATAGTGAGCTTTTTGTTCGCCTGTCAAAAAAGCATGAGTGTTATATTCAAAAATCCTGCTTGAGTTGTAATGTCATGGTGTATGCAGTAGCATGATTGTATACTGAGGTAGGAAGTTCATAGGAAGTTCTTCTGTGTACTTTTCCCCAGTATAGAAACTTAACAAGTAACAAATACTAACGAATTAAAGCAATCTAAGTTAAATATCTAAGAGTTCTAAGAGTTAAAACACTTAATCAATTTGACTAGTTTACAGGTTTTACTAGTTTTGATATAAGGGACTTGTGTACACTCCAAAATTCCTCTGTCATCCTTTTCTTTGCATTTGAATTTTTCTCTGGAGATCCAAGCTAAAATAAGCATCTGAAAAAAAGTTTGTGTATGTTGCAATCCTCTAATTATCTTTACGTTTTTATGTTTGACAGTGTATCAGTTACAACAAGAGGCACCACGTCCCAAGAGAATCATTTGTCCTCGGGAGGTCAGTTCTTCTTTTACTGTACCTTGTTAAATCTGATGAATTGTCAGCAGCCTATTATTCTGGGAGATCTTTTGTACCATCCAAGGGTAGTATGCTCTTTAATTTTCCTACTCCATCATTTTCTATAGTCATTTTTTTCCTGAGGTTGATTAATTAAAGCAGATTAATATTTGCTAATTAGACTAGGAGGCTGAAATATACAAAATATTGCCACTGGAAATCCCTTCATTAGACAAATACTCATTAATCGTTGCTTACTGTTGTTCTTCTGTATGTTACCTAACCATTTGTGTTTCATTATGAAAATGGAGCAGCATAAAGTGTCCTCCCTTCCTACATCTGCGTGTTAGAGTATGCGGGATAAGTTTTGACATGATTCATGCTGTTCCAGTCTGTAGAAACTACTTTGCCAATCCTGAACTGGTGGCAGTAGAGCTTAGTTCTGTCTTGGAGACTTTAAAGATTGGAGAATATTAAGGGATATATAAGACTGACCATTTTGCGGAGTCATCTTGTTGCTCTGTTTTCTTTATTTTTCTGTGTTCTTCCATCCAGAGGTAAATGAGTTAGTTCCATAAGCTGCCTTGAATCATTGCAGTTATAAAAATGTGTGGACTTCTCTGTCCAGTCAATAAAATCATGATAGTTTTACAATAGTTTTATCTGCACCGATGTCAGGGACAAGTTCTTTGCAAAGCCACATGTTCATATTAGCAATAGAAATACTAAATACAGGGAGTGGTTACACAAGGTATAGAAGGATTCTGTGTATGAAAGAGGACATAAGCATCAATATGACACATAGCTCTGTTCTCAACTGTAGTCCTGAGCTTTGAGTATCCACTTAAATAGACCCCTAGCAAAATCTGTCAAATATTAACAGATATCGTTGTGGAACATGGGACAGCGAGTGGTGTAGCAAGGCAAGGGGAACCTGAAGGATTTTACACATAAGAAGGTCCATTGCAAAGCTGGGAATTAAATCCTGATTTCTTGAGTCCATCTCATGCCATAACTAAAGGACTGTTGCCTCTTTTTTTTTTCCTTCCCTCAAATGCTGCTGGGCAGCTGTTTCAAAGCCAAGGAGCAGCACCTGGGCTTCAGGCTGGAAGTCTCTGAGCTCTGTCCACATGCCCACTTGTGTGGATAAATTGCTGAAAATTTTTAGTAGGATCTTCAGAAAATATGGTTCATCTGCACTGTATGCTGGAGATACCTCACCAGTCATTTAGGAGCCTTTGAACTTTATTGTGGGAACCAAAGTGATTGGGCCCAAATAGGGATTAGGCTACCTCAGATTTAAGCTTGTCTACATGAGAGTAAATTTGGATGAAGATAAAATGTGATTTTAAAGCAGAATAACAATTTGTATTCTTGTGCTAGAAACGAGGGCATCTCCATAAGTGAATGAAGCAAATGAGCAATTCTGAGCTGTTTATCAGCTTACTTTATTGAACGTGATTCCTTGGATACTTACTGCATATTTTCTACAACTAAAGTTATCCTTTCTTTCCTTTTCCTTACGTTAGAAGACCATAGATATTTAGTTCCTATTCAGGTCTCTTGTAAAGATGTACAGAAAGAAGTATTAACCAAATGAATGATTAATTGACAAACCAGTGCATAACGAAATAGGTAAAAAATACCCGATTCATATCATTTGTTTTTGATTCTGACTAGTGAGTTGTTTTTGGTGATTCACTTTCTGAACTGAGAAAGTTCTATTTTGATTTGGCTTTATTTATTTATTTATTTATTTATTTAAATTTACTAAATCATTTGAAAATAAAGAGACTTTACACAAGCTTAGGGAATATATAAACCACTGTGAATCCTTAAAAATGTGATCTTCAAATTATTACTTGGATTGTGAATCTTTGTGTAAATCAGCTGTGTCCGTAACCTGATTTCGAAAAAAAAAAATTGTCTGACTGTGGAGGCAAAAGATCTTATTTCAACACTGATGATGCACTTAATTTTTATATTTTAATTTTACATAAACGTATGTAAAATATGTTTACATTAGGACATCAGGACTTTTCCCTGATATCTAGATCTCTCATTAGGTTCACAGTTTTGCTTTTATATAATGCTTTATAATGGCTTTAAATATGGCTTATAATGGCTTTAAATAATCACAGATTATTTCAAAGAGAAATTTGGCAATTTTTTCCTATAGCACCTATTAGCATTTCCCTAAATCACAATTTTTATGCTTTAATCTGTTCTGATGACCATATAAGCTTTCTTCCTCAAGAAGTGGCATCCTGTTAGTCTTGGATTTCTGTTAGTTTCATTGAAAAAATCTCAATTTTTTTTTCATAATTATTGTAGAAACATTAATCAGCAATATGACAGTTATTTAGTATGCAACATAACATTCATCCAACATCTGGAGAGCAGGTGTCAGCGAGATATGAGTGACACTGGAAAAATATATCTCTCCAGATGAATATCATAAGAACTGGATGTAGCTGAGGGTGCTCTCTTGAGTGATTTAGGATTCAAAGGACTTCTGGCAGATGTGATGAAAAAATAGAAGTAATTTTAAACTCTTCATGTTTATGGGGAAATGTTTTTGTAAGAGCTGAAATCTGCCCTGTTTACAAGGAAATTTAGATGTCTGATGAAAAACAAAACCTGTAGCATTAATAGATAAACTTGTGAAGAATTGTATTCTCCTTTTACCATTTTTATCATCCAACTTCTCCACTGCTCTCTTCAGTGTTCTCTGCATGCATTTGCTCCTCTGTACTTGCTTGTCATGAAGGTTTTAGCCTCAGATCTCAGCAGTTCTACCATCTCAATTGTGTGGATTTCATTATTAGCTGCACTGTGAAGACAGAAATGATTTGTCCTGATACACAGACAACAAGGCTAGGAGTGGGACTGGGGCTGTAAATAAAACATGAACATTTAGAGCTTTGTGTGTCTTCGAGCTTTGCTATCATGATTTTCTTTTTCCCTTCCGCCCGCATAAATACCTTGTCTGGAAAAGCAGGTCATTCCTTCAATGGAAATCATATGGAGTGAACTGTTGGGGCTTCAGGTATCTAACGACCCTTAATTAATCAGTGCTGGCAGCATGAGTAGTGCAAATATCCTACCTTCCCAATAACTTTGGTTTTCTGCCAGTACCCTAATTTGTAACTGTATTCCTTCCAGCAATGTTTTAATGGCTTATTTTTTACATAAAAAATAGTTTAGAAGTACAATTCAGGTGCAGGAATAACTTCTGAATAACATGCTTGTAGGTGCAAGTGTAATGGTACTCAGTGAGGGTTCAGATGAATTTTGTGAGGAAGTCATATTAAAAAGCATGTCTTAGAATTTATTCTACAGAAATGATTGTCAAAAATGACACATTCACAGAAAAAATCAAGCGAAACATTCAACTTATTTTTTATTCTAAAATAGCTTATTAAATTATCTTCATTTTAAAATATTTTTTGATAGGTTCTTCTAAGTTAAAATTGCTTTTAAAGAAATTGAGATTTTAAGATGGTAATAGGTTTAAGAAAGGAACAGTGACACTTTTAGGGAATGTTTTCTGCAACTACTGGTAAACAACAGTCTTGTTATAAATTTCCTTCAAAGAGTGAGTCTTACTCGTGACTCTTATGTTCCTTGCCTAGAGTCGTTCAGATATTCCTACCTGTGAATGTTATTCCTGTTCTGTTCCATGAAAGTCTAATAGCTGACAGCAATTTTTGCGGCTGCTGAGTCTGCCTACATGAGACCTTTCATATTCCTTACAGAGCTTCGGCCAAGCCAGTGTCAGCAACAGTGAGAAACTTGTCTAAATTTCCCTAGTGTAGACAAAGCCTTGAAGCCTCACTTATATTATTATGTAGAAAAAAATGTCAGTTAATTGGCTTCTTCATTTTCCTGAATACCAAATAGGTTGTGTCAGAAGCAGTAGAAAGATTCTGGCTGCCCTCAAAGCAGCAAAATAGTGGTTCCTGGATTAAAAGCAAATGTGATTGCGGTAGGGAGATTTTATTCTCCTCCCCTAATCATTTTTTCTTTGCTTAAGTGATACTAGGAGACTGAAATAAGGGTATCTTCAGACCGTGGTAATCTGAAACATGACAAATTGTTCTTTGCTCAGTTATCCTCAAATAATCTCTTTTGAAATAAGAGATCTGAGCTAGCAGCAGTAGGGCATAGCAGAGTTTCATTTAAACAATAACAATATTGAAAAATGCTTTAAAAATTCCAGATTACTTCTATCAGTTTTGCTTTCAAATACAACACTGTTTTGTCTCTGTAGCAAATAAAAATCTCTTGGTAGGACAGTTCCAGAGTTAGATAAACTTGAGCAAGGTTGCTAAAATTAAGCCTTAGTAAGATGCTTGCAGACTGTATCAGAGTGGATGATAAGTGTTTAATCATTGCAGGAAGTCTTCCATGAATTCCCTTAATTCTGCTCACTTAATGACCTTTATAATCTGAATACATCTTCTTTCCATCTGCCCTCACCTGTCTATGAACAGTGTGTCTACTATAGTAGAGATATGGAATAGGCTGAAATTACCCGTAAAATTGGTGGTAAATAATGAGAGGAAATGGGATTTTTCACAGCACTTGTTCAAGTCACTAAACTGCAAAAACGCAAACACTGCCATGGAAAGATGTCTCCTTGTCAGTCCTGGGAGTTTATCAAAGATTATTCAGAATATCATCTTTTCCCTCGAAAGAAACCCCAGATCACACACAGTGACACGCCAAGAGACCCCATTAGACAGCAATTAATGAAAATGAGCAGAATTGTCCTGAAGCCTATTTTCATTAATGAAAGTGTTTGTACATGTAAGACTTAATGGAGCCTACATCTTAAAATTGTTACAGTATAAACGCTAGTTTAATTGTGTTTTTATAATCCCATGTTTATGGTAGGGACAAAAATAAACATGGAGAATGCAGCAATCATCTTCTGTGGGTTGCAAGTGGAGCTGGAGAACAATTTTGGTAGAGACAGTGACAAAAGGAGGAAAGTTCATCTGAGATCTGTGCTGAAAATAGTAAAAGAGTTGAAGACCAAGATTATATTGAGATAGTGGATCCACAGACTACTAAAATATGTTGTGACTGTCTTTTCCTAAAATGACAAAGTTTGGGTTTCGACTTTAGGTTTCGACTTTAGGTTTAGACCCAATGTAATTCTTCTGTATCTTCATAGTGAACTTCATTCCACAGAATGCAGGTGGATGAAAAAAGCAGGGCTAGAATATTGATTGTCTAAATTTTGGTTGTATTCATCACATCAGAAAAAGTTTCCGTTTTTTTTTTTTTTAGCCCTTTAAGAACTCATAGGAAATCTGTCCTACAGTGCATGAAGTCCCACTCTGAAAACAACAACGGGATACTGGAGCACTCAGATGTACGTGTCACCCTCGTTTTCATGGTCTGTTGAGTACTGAATCCAGTGGGCAGAGAGTTTTCTAAGTATTCTGCATACATGAGAAACAAGGAAATAGTTACAGTTAAACAAAATAAGAGTAGTTTTTTTCTATTCCACTTGAATTTCATTAGGTTTGATTTACTAATGTTTTAGGTTACAATTTGCAAATTAGACTGGTGTTGCCTTCACAGTCAAATGCATTGTGAACAAGTTGATCTGTTTATTGATTGCCATTGAATGAAACAGTTAAAGGTTCTTTTCAGAAGACAAGAAGGCAAATTTGACTAATGAGCAATAATTATATCCAGTTTACTTTGTGGGGTTGATAATCTTGTTAATTAACCCTCTGGTTTTTGTTGAAAGCTTCCTTGGAAGCATCATCCTCCTCTCCATTTTTCCTTTTAAGTGTGCATTGTATGTGCATGATTTTGCTTTTCTGCTGACTTTTAGCTTCCTTTTATCATTTTCATATTAAATATCAGTCTTTTGGTCTAGTTCTTTTTATTTTGATGTCAAATCTAAGTAGTTTTCATGATAGAATACATGGAAGGATTCAGAATGAGAACACAGTATGGGGAGTGGTTGATCAATCCATTTTTCTTAATATGAATAATTATAGAAATGAGTATACACATTTGTCTGTATCTGTGTATCTTACATCCTGTCTTTCTATTATGCTATATATGTACACCTGTATATAGTTCAAATGGTCAAATCAGCCATTATACACCTCTTCTTGGCACACTGAAGAGAAGTTAGCATGAACACTATTTGGAATGGAATTTATGTTGTTTTCACACAAGAACTCCTGAATTTTGAGAGTTCAAAATGAAATTGCAGAAGTTTTGCAAAGTAAATTTCTGTTTATCTTTTTTTTTATTTCAAAAAAAATGCATGGCTCTTTGGAAAGGCATCATGACAAGCTAGTATGCACTGACTCTGTTCAACCGCCCTGTATGGATAAGGAAGCATTGGTCGTCATTTGGGGAACATTCTCCTACATAGTGTTTTGCACAGCCCCTAATAGGATCTCCACTTGTGTTTCCAGAAAGGCAGCTAGCACTGAAGTCCTGTATTCCCTTTATTCAGACTTTGCCAATAGCCTCACTTCACAGAACTCCCACTTGCAGAGCAGAAGCATCCACAAATCAATGACAGGAAATTAACTAAATGAATCTTTTTCTTCCTCCTCAGATTTTTGTTTTCATCCTCCTCTTATCCCCATGGACAGATGTTCTCCTAATAATAACCTGGCAGCATATGTACCCAACCTGTGCTGCATGGTGGATGTGTCTTGTCTAGGGCTTGTCTTATGCCCATCTTCTCCAAATACTCTGCAGACCTCTGTCCACTCCCAGTTTGGATCTTCTACTTACTAATTTTCCTTCCACAAACAAGTCTAAGGTCCTGCCCACATCTCCTGCACATGCTCAAGTTTCTGACCAGCCTCCAGCAGAATTATGCTAAATGTACATATTCAAATATATTCTGTAGGCACCTTGCTGAAGGGCTGTCTTTTTACATCATGTAGTAATACTGACCTCGTTAGGAAGCCTAGCTTTTGGTGATGCTTTGGGGTAGATGGTGTAGCACCAACACAACTGTGCAAATGTACTGTCTTCTGTTATGATATGTGTTGTATAAAAGTTATAATGTGCCTTACTGATTGCAAAATTGCAAGCAGTGTTAGTAGCATTGATATGACTTAGTGCAGTTGTCGTTGCAGTTTTGGACTTTTTTCCTTCCATTTAAATGACTCAGCACATCATTTTTGGAAGAAAAGCACTGTTTAAATGGGATATTTAAATTTTTCATACTACATTCAAGGTAACATTGATCTTCCTTTTTACATTTAATGATGCCCTTACTGTGTGAATGGAAACTGCATAGCAAAATAGATGTCTCCTGCTTCTGCTATTGAAGTCGTTTGAGCCTGACCCTGTCTCCTCTGAGTACTTAGCAGCAGCCTGCTTGATTAAGCTGCATTTCAGTTTATTTTAGCTCATGTTCAGGAACACATCATTGTCTTTATTAGGTTACAGGATATTTTTTTTTTCTTTTCTTGTTCATTCTTGTTTTTCCCTGTTAGAGATGAATGTTCATAGAAATATATTCTGATTTAATAACAATAGCAGATGTCACTGCCTGAGAAGATTTTTATTACCTTCTGGAGTTCAGAATATTTTATCTGGTATGTTGATTATTATATACTGGGTAGAGGGAGTATGCTCAAGGTCACGGATAGGAAAGAAGTCCATATTAAAAATACTCCCATGAAGGATGCCTTAGAGCAGCTCCTTTGAAAGTTTGATACAAACAAACAAACAAACCCTATACTTGTTTAAGTCCTTGTCCTTAAAAATGATAGAAATGACCTTGATAGAATGGAAATCACCCAGCAGGAAGAGCTATAGAAACAATCAGGGCTGCTGGACTTTCCTGGGTTTCTTTAAAAAATATTATTCTCCGAGAAAGGATCTTTAGGCATCATATATTCTACAGAGATGAAGCGAGCCACCAGGATGGAGAAGCTATGCAGCTTTGAACACTAGCTAATAAAATCACTCCCTTGTGTTCTTCACTTTTGTCTTTCCTGCTATATTCTCCCCAGCAGTAGAGAACTCCAGCGCTACGTTCTCTTCCCCAGCACTGTACATTTTATAGCAAAATATTTGCTTGAGGACATCAAACGCAGTTTGGCACTCTGCTGTGGTGGTAGATGCATATTGCTTTATGTTATTAAGCAGTGACAAGTTTATCACCCGAAGGTCTGGCCTTCTCCACTACATCAGCTCAGTCAGCTCTAGCTCCCTGCTGCCTCCTGTGCACAGAGCTTCATGAGAGGGGGGCATCACTCTGACACACATGTTTTATATGTGATTTATACAGCCTGTTTATATAGTGTGTGCCCTGCTGGTCTCCTGACAGCACCCCAGGCAGACATGAGGCTCAATTACGGTGTCCAAGGGCAGCAAAAGACTTCAAGAGATCATGATCCTTCTTGCATCAAGAAGGGGTATTTATATATTCTTAGAGGTTTCCAAAGCTGAAGATTTCATGATGCCCTGTACTTACATATTTATCTTTTTTAGCTACATATTCTTTTATGCAGTTCAATTCTATTACTTTTTGTCTTGTCTATTAAGCACACAGTGCTTCCAGTTCAGTTGATGACACTTAATAATCCTGGATCCTTTCCTAGGAAACCTGTTTAGTCATACTCCTTCCATTTTATTGGATGATTTTGACATTTCCCTCCCAGATACTCTTGCCTTGGAGGCACCGAGGCCCCTCACCACCAAGTGACTGAAAACATGTCCTTGGGGTGACAAACATGTGAATAGTGTTGGCAGTGAAAATTGTTGGCAGTGACAAACTCTAGGGTGACGTGTTGGGTGACAAACCATGTCACTGCCAACACTATTCACCCCATGGGTTTGTCACTACCAACACTTTTCATGAGATCATCACAAGATGCATGTACATACTGGCTGTGTAGAATGAGCCTGTCCTTGGCTGGGGAGTATGGATGTTGCATTGCTGCTACTCCTGCTAACAGCCTTTACCCTCTCATCCCTTTGGCCAGGGTTGTTTGTCTTTAAAAATTTAGTGCCAGAGTACCAGATAAAGTAGAAGTAGAAAAGTTCGATAAATATTTTCCTACAGAAATGGTAGTTGCTGAATTTTCTTGCAAATTAAATTACTTTTGTCATTGATGTAAAATAATTGGTTGTATTTAAAGGGCTAGTTGGACTTGTTAATTGATCTAAGTAAGTCTTGCTTTAAGAAAAATTTGGAGATAAAAACTTTGTTATAGAAATCGTGAGGTACAGTGTAGTGTTTCTTACTTCAGGAGTGGATTTTTTGTTTTAATGAGGACTTACAGTTATCCTTAATACTTCTCTTTTCTTAATTCTGAGGCAAAAGTTTGCAGTTGGCTCCCAATAATTCTGTCAAAAGCTGAAATATTCTGAACACAAATTCTTCCTTTTCCTGCACAGTCTTTTTTAACTGGCTTCTCCTGTAGCTCTTCTAGCCATTCCATATTTCTTTATGAGAAATGTGTAAACTGATCTGGGAAGTGTATTCAGGAATAGTCAACTAGTCCTGAAAAATAATCAGGATTGCTCCAAACGGAGAATGTATCAGATTAAGGTTCTTTCAGGAGAACACCTCATTGCCTACACTGGGTGAACACGCTGGCACTACTAACTCTTGCATCTAGTTTCTCTGATCTCTCCGTGGATGGCAGGGAAGAACAGAGAGAGGCGGCAGCAGCTGCTCACCTTCCTGCTTCCCTTCCCTTTTATATTCTCTGTATGACTGGATTAAAACAGTGATTGAAACTCATAGCTGTGTGGTGTTAATGTTGTGCTAGTTCTCTTGAAACATAGGCAGATTGCTGTCTCAGAGGGATTTCTAAATTTTCATTCCAGTGTTTCTGACTTTCAGCTTTGGCCACTGGCTAAGTAAATATGCAATTAAGTTGAAGAGAA
>JAVCKT010007037.1:0-14486 GCA_032273925.1 Rhynchotus rufescens
CCATGAATCATGTCCAGGCTTTATTAAATGACATTCTCAGACTTCTCCCACTTTTTAGTATTTTTTCTCTTGTTTTTCCACAGGAAAGTCACACAGCATAGTTTCACTAATACCATATGTATTCCAGTTTTAAAATCTAGTTAGGGATGCAGCAACTATACTTTCATATTAAGTGTAAAACATAGATGGTAGAGCACCTTTTTGTTAAAGTAATCCCAATCAACTGTGGTGAGAAATTGTAATTTCTTTGAGATGTCATCATTGTCATTGTGGTTACTGGGGAAAAAAAAAAACAGATTACTGGAAAAATAGAATTGTTTAAATAGCTTAAATATAGCTATAAAATAGAACTGTTTAAATTGCTATACTTAATTTTGCATGGGTTTTTGGTCTGCTTTTAGTTCTGTCAAGTCTAGCAAAACCAGTTCTGATCTTTGTCTGCCTCTAAAAAGTGCTGCAGCCCATAACTTTTCTGCACGAGTCTAAGCTTGCCACACATCTTTGATACCCTTCTTCAGATAAGCACTAATAATCAAATTATTGCCATCAATGATGAATCTGTGACATGAGTAACTTGATTTAAATTCTGCTGACACTGTCAATATCTCTGGCTCAGGGCAGCAGCTAATTACAGGGTGGCAGATATTACTGGACACTGAATGGGCTGTATTGCAACATCCTAAGAATTAAATATCCTGCTCTTTTGCAAATCTTTCCCAGTTCACTTCTAATAGCGAGTCATAACATCAGAATAAATCCTCACAGTTATCCTTCCCACCTTGCTTAATTCAAATGACATGACAATCAATGTCACAGATTCTTCTTCATGGATTATTTTTCTAGCTAATTTCACACATTGCATCCTAAGCAATATCTGAGAGCTGTGTCTTGCTTTTCTCTACAAATGAAAGCTGGAGAATGTGGAAAATACTGAAATACTACTAATCAGACCAACTTTTTAAGGAAACCAAATCTGAAGAATCTCATACATCCTAATTAAGTCAGAAGTGGCTTGCTAGAAAGGCAAACAAATGCTTCTTGTTCTATCAGAGCTGCTAACACAGCTGTTAAAGCTGGTGTTGGGGTAGCCTTATTTAAAAGTTGAACTTGTCCTGGATATGGACTCTGCGCAATGTGTGCTATTCACAGTTGAGCTCCATCTTACACACTTACTGCTGGCTGTTAAACTGAAAACTGGTGCTGTACAAACTGGTCAAGAGTCAAAGGTGTCCAAGCTGATTGATGCACTGTACATGATGGAAGCCAGTGTATGCATCTTCTCCACCATCATTCTTGCCCTTTATTTTGAATAAGCAGAATGGTGGTTTTTAGCTACTATTAATACCTTTGTACTTTTTTGGTCCAATCTGAGCTGAGCTTTCTGGCTCATTTCTTTATGGTTAAATGCAAATATGTCTAATTTTATTCTTGATGCACAAATGGCATAGAGGATGTGGAAATTACTGGTGTGTAGATAATAAAGTTGCATTTGTTAAGCATAAATCAAGACTGGATTAAACAAGTTGTGAGGGCTGTTGTATGAGACTGTTTCCCAAAACACAAAAGCAAGGAACCTGCTGAGGGAACCGTTTACTTGGGGCAGGGTATGAGCACAGGGAACTTGAAATACTCATGCTTACCCACATGTACCTTTTCTGAAGGACTTGGAGAGCTCCAATGGGTGAAGTAAGTATTTTACAAGAAAGCAAAAATGCAGATCTGTACTAATGTTCTGCCACAAGGTGTCTTTCTCCTTCAGATGTAGCACAGCAGTTGTAGCAGCCACACTAGAGACAAGTGTTGTGTATCTCAAACCTGCCTGAGTGATGTGGACAACACTCACATTCTTGACTGCTGGAGTCTGCATTTATGGGGGAAGTATCTTTCATAGCTTCCTGGGAAAGAACTATTAAAACTGGCTCTAGTAGTGTTTTGGGTTTTTTAACTGCTTTTTTGTAGACCCAACTCTGTTTTAATGTAGCAGTTGGATATGTTAAGGTCTAGAGAACATATGGAGTTCATTACTAGAAGGAAATAATATCATTGATTTGGTCACATTTTCCTCCTCTGGAAATCTATAGGAGTTTAAGACAGAAAGAAGTCAGTAGAGGACCTCAGGGTTTGACCATGTATATGTGAAACTTTGGTCTGACTGCTTGTTAGTTTAGTTAACTCCAGGACTCCAGATATCTTTGGTCTGGGCTCTAGGTTTTAGAACGTTCATTGCATAAACTAAGAATTCAGAGGAAGTTCCCCTGCATTGATCTTTCATTTGTGAAACTCTGCTGTTAAATTAACTGCTGACAATGTCAGATAGAATTGGGTAAAGATTAATGTATTCTACTAGGATTAAATTTTCTCATTTTTCAGATTGAAATAGTCATATAGTGGTAAGCGCCCCCTTGGCAGACCCACCCCTGAGTTAATGGCATAGCACAGAATGACAGCTTAGTTCTTCAAAAATTTTCTATTGCTTTTTTTTTCTTAGTGGAGCTTTATATAGTAGATGACACAGTAATATATCACAAGATTGGGATCAAAAAAACCCTTCTCTCTTACTGAGGGAACTCTAAACCTTTTTAACAATTTCTACCTAAAATGTTGGTTAGTATCTGCATAGATTTTCTTTCATATTTCTGCCTTGTTGCTTGTGTAACTTCCCCTTATGTCACACCTTGTCAATGTGATGACAGGTCTCAGTGCTCAAAGCATCAGCCAACACCTGATACGCGCAGAGCTGGGAAAATCCCTGCAACAGCAGCTGCAAATCTTGACCTAAACCGAGACTCTCCGAATGAAACCGCAGGGCCCAGTGTACTGGAGGCACTGCAACATCAACTTCTCCTGTCAATTTGGTTGTTTACAAGAGAAGGCAGAAGGGGATTTCTTGGCTATATTTTTTCTTTGCCTCGTGGTAATCTGTACGTAAAGACTCTCTTAATGGTGGATTTCAGCTTTTACAAATCAGTGACATTTACATTTGTCAAAGTTGAAATTAATGTTCTACTGACAATATGGGACACATTTGTGGCAAGATAGCATCCTAGAAGATGCAGAATCCAGTGAAATATAATATTTAAAAATGTGCAGTGCCTTATGCACATAAATACATAGAAAATATGCTTCAAAAATCACAACATTTGGTAATTTCTCCCAGAATTATTTATGTAAGGACTTTTAAATCATAGGAAATAGGGATGGCATTTCTTAAAAGCAAACAAGTGAGGAAAACAAACATCCTCTTACTGAACCTGGTCCAAAATGTGGCACTTTCTTTGGTACAGCTCTTTGCCTTTTTTTCTTAATCAGGTAATGTTCAGTTTTACACCTCAGTATCTGGCCCTCGACAGCAGCTGTGGTGGGAGGTTCATGTGAACAAGGGATGCATGGGACTGTGTGTGTGTTTTAAGGTATAGCTTATAACTGATCCTATTTGCCAGTGTAAATGGAGTCATATACCAGCATTTTCATAATGGTTTTAGGGGGGCTAGTCAAAGACATTGACATGATAACTGAAGAAAGAGAGGGAGAGAATGAAAAGTTGTAGGGCAA
The DNA here is from genome assembly GCA_032273925.1 of Rhynchotus rufescens. Lineage (NCBI taxonomy): Eukaryota > Metazoa > Chordata > Aves > Tinamiformes > Tinamidae > Rhynchotus > Rhynchotus rufescens. The sequence continues at coordinate 3,553 of JAVCKT010007037.1, forward strand.
TGGACAAAATGTATTTAGCACTTGTAATAACTGTACTCTTCCTCCACACCTCCTTATTGGATTCCTCTTTTACTCCTAATAACACCATGACCTCTTACCTGCATTTTCCCTGCCTCTCCCTAATATTATAGAGGATAATAATATTGCTTATTATCCACTGAGAGTCCTTCCCTTGAGGACTGGAGTGTGTGCATAATGCCTCCTTCTGCCTTGGAGAAGAATGAGCTGTAGCTTGCCAAGGATTAAAATTGTGTTAGGGCTTATACTTGCTGAGAAAGACTTTGTGGTGGATGGAAGGAAATGTACTATGTGCTTTTGATGTGCAGAGAAACACCTGAAAGTTGATATGCTTGGAAAAATTTGGAATTTTGAAGTCAAGCATGTAAAGCCCAAAAGTGCAAATAAAAATAAAATAAATAAATAAAAAATCTGGTCTCAATTTGAGCACAACCATTGTGGTACAAACTTTAGTTATGCAGTCAACTACTGTTGCTTCAGCTAGTGAAATACCAGGAAGTAGTAGTAGGTCTTTACCTATAGGATGAAGACTTTGGACAGGTCTGGATGTAGTTGGTTTGAGATTAAATGGTACATGCAGAAAATTAGAGGATAGTTGAAGCTGGATTCAGATCTTGTTGCAGATTCTGGAAGGGATGGTTGTGTTCTGTTTATGGACCCCTTTTCTTTCTTTTTTTTTTTTTTTCCTAAACCTAAACAGTTTTACTGTCAACTCCTGGCCAACTGACTTCAAGCCTTTCCTTAAGTATATATGAATGAAAGTTGTTTTAATGAAGCGTGTTTGGGATGCTGGGGTAAAGGGTTCATATGAAGGGCATAGTCGTCCTTGCCAAATTTCACATCATTACTCTGAAGTATGAGGCATAGAAGTTGCAGTAAGTCATCCTGTCTCTTTCACAGCTCTGTATTATGTATTTTCCAGTGTAATTCTTTTCATTTATGTGAAGGAATTTTTTCTGTTGCTGGCCCAATCTAATGGCTGCCATTCCTTTCCCTCCATTTTATTAAGCCTTTGGATCCTTGTCTATGTGATTCCCATGGACCTCCTGTTTTACAGCTATTAAAACTCAGTAGTTAAAATGCTGAGTATGTAGAGTGTGACATTCCCTCTCCCCCACCCCGAACACCATGCTGCTGTGATTCTTTTTGTTTTTTTCCTCTGTTGGGCATTAATGCCGCCTCACATCTCCTTTCTTCCTTCCTATCCCTTGCTTTTATGCAAAGGACATAGGTAAAAATTTTACAGAGTTTTAATGTTATTTCTATCAAAGAGCCCAATTCTAAGCCACTATAGCTTGCCAGTACTCTTGATTCCACTCCAGGAGCTACAAATAAAGGATGAGATCTTCAGTAATCACCTCTTGCTACCAGGCAGCTGTCATTCTTCCAAATGGATTTTGCAAAAGAAGAGGAAAGAATGAACAACAAAATGGCATCTCATCATGGCTTTTCCTTGCTTCTTACTTATGCAGGCAAGAAAGCCACTCTGAAGGAAAAGCTTCAGGAGGTCTCCAAAGCCACTGTTCGTACAGTGTTTACAAGCATCCCTGGAGTATAAAATCTAGACCATTGCCCAGGTGGGAGCAAAGGGCTAAGGGCTCCTGCAACTCTGCATTTCAGTAATGCATCACATGGAAAGGAAGCACCTGTGCTTCGTAACTTTGTGCTGAGGTGTTGGCTCTGCAGCCTGGAGGTCAGATACCCTTCCACCCTGCTTTGGTTTCCTTCTGCACAGAGACAATCCTGACCTTCCCAGCACATTTGCAGCACTGCTGGCAGAAGAGCAGACTGCTTCAGATGACGCTTGAATTCTGAATTTTGAAATGAGGACTTCATAGTTTTCAGAGGATCTTGCTTTCTTTCATAATTAGTTGATTTGTTGCTGATCTTGAACAGCTTCAATGAAATGTGAGGCTAAAATTAAGCATGATACAGCACAAAGACACCAGCAAGGCATTGGCAATGGGAGACTGTAGAGAATGTGAATTAATGGAAAAGAATAATTCTCACAAGTACAGGTTGTTGCATTCTTTTTATTTTGATGGACTTTGTTGAAGTCTCAATTTCCCCTGCCCCCTTTATTGACCCTAAAAAGAAATTAGCAAGTGATTATTTGGACTGCAAACTCTTGTTAGACTGTTGTCTATCTGTAGTGCTCCCAGTGTTGGGGGATCCTGGTTCACGATTCAGAGCCTTGTATCTTAATGCAGCCTTAATAAACTTTAAGGCTACTCTCAAGTTATCATTTTCCAATGCCTTATCACAGGTTTCCAACTCAGTTCTAAGTTAAGTTCTATGTTACAGCCACTTTTTAGATATATAGGCTTCAACAATCCTATCTAGGTTTCAGGGGAACAGTTTGGAAAATCCAGGTCTAATGTGCCTCGTACAGGGGAGGGTCCTTTGCAGCAGGGAGGCTGAACCAAATCTGCTCATTGGACTGAGCCTACAATTTGATACTTGTGGCGTAAAAGCTCTTTGCCTCCTGCCTCTACTGTGCATGTCAATTGATTCTTGCTCTTGTGAAGTCCTCTAGTAACAGCAGTGCTTCAATAAAGTCACTGAGTATGGTCCTTCCTCATCCAATATGCAAATCCCAAAAAATAGTCAGGCACTGATCCCAGTGTAGCTGGAGCCTGGCTCCTCAGGGTGACTCAGAGCAGCTACATGCTCAGGAAGCTGTATTTCCTGGGAGTTATGAGTCAGAGCTCTGTGACTGCAGCTCCCATCTGCCAGGAGGGAGCATGATCTGGAAAGTCATCCCTGTGAGACTCTTCACCTATCCCTGTGATTGAAATGTGGCTGCAGGTCTGCAAAAGTGGATGCAGTCTGTATGAAGGCAGTGCCTGCTGGTGAGCAGAACTTGCAGCCCCTCTGTTCTTGGGAGCATGTCCTGCCACCTGTCTGGATTGTGCTGCCATTGGTGTTCTGTCCTGGTGAAGCCAAGGCTTGTTTTCATAGGTCCCGAGAGCTTCGGTAGGAAGAGTGGAAAACATTCTTATGTTGTTATTAGCAGGTTGCCCTACCAAGTAGAAATGTAGAGGCTTTTCTTCTGGTTTTGTAACAAGATGCTTAAGTGAGTAGTTTTGCACACTGAATACCAGCTGATACTGAGCCTGACTTAGACCTGTAGGTAGCCTGTGCAGGAAACATGGTTTCTGGCAACAGCCTCTGATGGGAGTTCTTGGTTCTCTGCTTTAGAGCTCTTGCTGCTTTATATTTTGGCTCTTGGGACTTTTCTGAACCTCCTTCTGAATGCTGTAAAGCCAAGATTTGGGCAACACTGTTAACTCACAGACCTGGCTGCCTGATTTTAGGTATTTAAAGTATGACAAAAAAGTCTACCATGTCACCTGTTGATTGTCATCCTCCTCAGTGCCCTCTTGTGTTAGCAGTAGTAAGTAGTTTGGGTCGCAAGTCGGAATTTGCCCTTCCAAGTCAAAATTTGAGTTGTCTTGGGTGCAGAAGTACCTAATGCCTAGAGATGTGTTAAAAGCTTTATTTTGAGGTCCTGGAAGTGCAGTTCAGTTCCAGGGATTTGATGCTTAGAAGATTTATGAAGACTGTGGATTCAGAGGACTAGATAGAAACCTTACTGTGTAAATCGGCCCCAGAAGTGTGCGGGAGGATGATGTTAATTACATGAGCGTGAACATACACATACACATGTGAGAAACGAAACCATCATTGTCTGTCTTTTGCATCCTTCTGTTAATCATGGTCTTCGTGCAGCATAGCTGACAAGTTTTAAAAGGTTTAATTTCTCGTTAGTGTTACATGCTAAATGCTTTGAATTATCCCTGGAGTTTTTTGCAATTTCTTGCTTTTCTTAGAAATACATATGTGCAGTATTCCATAAGGTCAGACTTCATTACTCTGCAACAGGAGGTATATTGTGCTCTGCTTTATATGCAGAGCTAAAAAAAAAAAAGACACTCTGTGTTCTCTGTAGCATCCTCCCCTTATAAGCCTGGAAACCACCATAGTCCTAGTACCAGCCTTCCTGTGCTGTGTGCATGACACTCTCAAATGCTTTTGTTTCTATGGTCACTTTTTGGAGGTGGAAGATGTCAAGGAGAGACCTTCAAAGAAGGAGCTTTGAGTATCACTTAACATTGTCAGAGACATTTTGAAGAATTGGTCTTGTTCCAGGGATTGTGTTGAATCGTATTTTGTAGAGCTGGTCTGGAGATAGCCTGGGGCAAGGGAATAAGGTCTATACATGAGGATAAGACAGGGAAGACTAATTGCACTCCTGGGAAATCCTGGCTTGGATGATTATATTGTCAGAATCATTGATCTCAGTTTTTGCTATCCCCCTCCTGAGAGGGGAAGAGGTGCTTTTTATATGTTATATGTTAGAGAAGGAATGATACTAAGTATCATTTTCTTTATATAAATAGCTATGATGGGAATTGGGTGCAAAAAATGCTTGCTTCTGAGCTAGAGGTAAAATGTGTTACAAAGGAAGCAGGTATATGTTTTGTTCAGTGCCTGCAGGATTTAATCATAACCCAAAGGTGCCAATTGTATTTATTTTATGGGACTAACATCTGTGTTCTGCTATGTAATTGGGATTTCAGGTTCAACGTGAATGAGCTCTGTTTATTTTTCAACTATCATAGATTATTCCCCTGGTCGTGTTAATTGTCCCTCTGTGTATGTGGTCCATATTGTCTAACTCTTGCATTGGATAACTTCATTTGTGCTGTGCTAGTCTCAAACACACCTGCAAAAATCTTTAATGGCTTTTAAAGCTAAAGATGTTTCCCTAGCTCCCTGTTGCACAACAGTCATGACTACCTGAGGTGCCATCCTGAGAGAGAGATTAATTACAGCCAAATATAGAGAGGGGAGGTAAGCAGTAGTAGATGAAATATAACCCTTTAAGTGTGCAAAGAAGCCTGGGCCAAATAGCAATGGTTAAGCTCACAGGGCTCCTGGAATTGTATGAGTATTCCTACCAGCTCTTTATTATTTAGACATAAGTATTATACTTCACCTGCACAATAAGGATTGTGATTTTAATCTTTTTAACAAAATGGTTACTTTGTTCAGAACAAAATTCTTTCTGCCCAAGGTTTTGTGATAGTTAAAACAGCTTATGCTGGACATGAGCTGAAAAAGTAAATGCCCATTCAGTAAAGTGATATGATCGGACATAGGATAAGATTGTTTAAAAGCTCTGTACAAGACTCAGACTCATTCTGAGAATGCAAAACGCCTAGGATTTTTTCTCCTTTTTCTTTTTATGAGGCATTGCTTGTGTGATGGGTTTAGTTATAAAAGCTAATAACTCACTAAGAAAAATACCAAAGCACACAGAACTGGGATCTATGGCTGCTGAGGAATCCTAAGACTCTTTAGTACATGATTGCTATTCAGTCTTCTACTAGAAAACCTCAAAATGCCAATTTCTGTGACCCTGTGATGCTGCTTTGCATCACTGTGACAGCTCGAAGCAGGCTTAACTGGCCAATTGAGGATTCAGTTTTTAAAGCTATAATGACTCCTGTGATAACCTACCCTGGCTGTTGTCTCAGGGTCATAGGATGACATGTTGACTCAGTACTAATTCTCTGCCTGCTGGAACAGCCTTTTGGGGTCAGAGGTATTAGATGTAAAATGAGAAGCGCTGAGACTGCTTAATTCACATGAAAAGTCAGTAATGTAAGGAAAGATATTTTCTTTTAATATTCCCTTTCATTCCTTCCTATAGAATTTAGCAATTCCTTGGTTTTCTTCTGTTCCTCTGTTCTTGAGGGCAAGGAAGTGCAGTTTTGAATCTACGTGAGAGAAAAAGACTTTGGGGTCTGATATTTGATGGTGGAGCAGTGTCAGACTACTGTGTGGTCCTTGACACCTGTCCAAGTGCACAGGCTCTTGTATGCAAGTAGGAAAAGAGAACTCTGATGAGGAAGAGTGTTAAAAGCACTTGTGATTAAGGCTATAAATGATTCCATAATGTGCAAAGCCATGCAGACTGAGGCCTGAAATCTCCTTCACTTGAATAAGTGATTCTTGCTTTTTATTCTGCTCAATGTACACATTTGAGATATTTTCAGTAAGGAGCAAACATTCTGCTGAAGAAAACCATCTATTTGCATCCCTGCAATCTTTGCACAGCTGTATATCATGATTTCTGATCTCCAGAGTTCTTCTAAAATGGATGAATCTGGGGCAGCTGAAAGTCAGCTGAGGATGTGTAGGCTATGGCTCAGCACTGGCAGCTCGGGTTCATTCCCTGTGATACAGGCCTCTGATATAGTTTGTTGATTTGTCACTGTCAGCAGCTGTGCAAGAAGGCTAATAAATACCTCGAGACAGCCTTTATCATCCTTGATGTCATCAGTATTGCTCCTTCCACTTCATGGTATTAATCAGTTAGCAGGTGCATTTTCCTGAAAATGGTTTATTCTATGGCACTGAGAACATATAGTATTTGAACTTTCTAGTTTTATGCAAGGAGGCTTGTTTCCATGAGGCAGTTTAACTACTGAACTATTTAGGTTGTTTTAAGTGAAGATGTGGAGGCTGATTTCCTTTGCCCCTGCCTTTTTTGCACCTTTTACATGTATATAAAAAAAAAAAAGTAGAATGGCCAAAATTTCAGAAAATGTTTCTCTAACTTTAAAACACCACTGTTGAGGTCAGATCATATTCATAAACTTTAAAAGAGCTACTTTTAATAGCATGTTACAAAGAAGCTGAATAAAAATGGGGGAAACTGGCTTAAGCTCGGAAGGTACAGAGAATTGGCTGGCAACTTACCAAGTGAATTACTAAAACATCTCATTAGGCAGGTAGCAAATGGGCTGTTCTATAAGACCTCTCAAGTTTGCAGAAGATGCTGGACATCTGGACAATATGGATGCTATGTGGAACAAAGGTAAAGGGTTATCCACATGGCCTTTGGCTTGATATTTTTTCTCATGAAATGTCAAAAAGGCCCATGAGAATATTGCGGTGCTGACTGCAGAAGAGATTGAGCTTGACTTGAGTGCTGGACAAAACTTGGTGTGTCTTGTTCTTAGGAAATGCTTTGAGTTGTTGTCTTTTCCATTGCACAGAAAATGTACGTATTTTAAAGAGTATAACCATTTTTGCTATTTCCCATTTGTATTTTTAAAAGGAGGATGAGCAGGGTCATTCTTCAAGTCTTTGTTTCTATTTGTCACTAAAAATAAGGCTTTTCTGCCTTCTACTTTCTTAAAGCCGTGACAGAGATGGGGGTTATTTTTAAAGGTAGCCCACCCAGTTCTCCCCTTGTGCGAAAACCCCCCACGCGTGGGCTGCTCCAATGAGAACCATGTGGAGCTTTGTGGGGGCCTCGAGTCAAACGAGCGCTAGTATCGTTACTCAAATGAGTATTCATAGCCACTACTTGCTTTATTTTTTTCTAGAGCACCAACAAAATGGCAGAGACGACAGCTGCCACATCATATACATACACACACTCCTACACAAACTATGCTTTGTACATCAGAAGCAGCATAAATACCATGGCATGTGGCAGTTGCCATGGCAATGTGTTTTTTTAATGAATAGCAGATGGAAAAGGCATGTAAAACTTACATAAGTTGTTAGTAATTTGTAAGTTACTGCAGACGGGCTACTGCAGTAAACTTTTTATTTTCCCTGTTTCTATTTTTTCCCCACATGTACAGTGTTCACTTGCTCCCTTTCTTCCCACCGAATTTACCCTGATGTGGAATATAGGCTATGGTTGGTGCATATTAAATAGCAATGGCTAATTTTTGTGGGTGAGGGTCTGTAATAGAGACAACACAGGAAATAATACGGGTAAGCACTTTCCCATTTTTGGAAAATCATTTTGATGTAGCTTTTAATGGGGAAATTAAAAGATATTGTAAAAACATGCAGCTTTATTGTGTGGATATAAACTGCTTTTGAGTGGAGAGTAAGCATTAAAGAAGGAGCAGATGAGTGAAATTATCTGCATGAGAAATGTTTTGCAAAATTTAGCCACCACATCTGATTGCGAAGGGTTCGGAGACAGAATTTAATACTCTACTGATCAGCAGGGAAGCTCAACTGGAAATGATCCTTGCTGTAAAATTTCAGCTAAGTGAAATGCTGCCAAAAGGGCTCTTAAATTTGAAAGGTGAGTTCCCGAGGAGGTGTGAATAACTAGCCTAATCTTCCCAGGCAAGGTCAAACACTGATACAAGCAGAACTGGAGTGAAAATGGAGCTCTCTTGGCAGCATGAGTAGCTCGTTCAATGTCTGCACTTCCCAGACAAACTGTATAGGCCCAAATCGGTGATGATTTTAGGAAGCTAAGTCTCATTGAAGTGTCAAATACAAGTGAAATGTCTACATATTTCTCTAGATATGTTCCTTAACATTTTTGTGGTCTGGACTCTGCATCTTTAGAAAGAGAAAGCTTCATGGGTTTAACAGCGGGATAGCTAGTGGCTAGTTAGTGAGGAAAATGGGGTGCAGAAAACTTGCCCAATATTTAAGTTCAAAGACAACAACTGATTCCTGACCTAGTGATTCCTGAGCAGCCTCTGAGTTATGAAATAGATATATAATCAGTTAACTGATATATATATGGCCAAGATTTTTTAAGGCAGCTACAAAAAGCAATGGTGCTTAGATGTGGGAGTCTCATAGCCTTACCTTCTAATTCCAAGTCACCTAAATAATTGTGATCCCTCAGGTTTAAGCTTCAAAATGCCCTTCTCTCTTTCACCTTCTGTGTGGAAATTCAGCAATGGACTCTGTACTGAGCAGCCTTCCTTCAAGGGTGATGAAGGTCCTCTCGTTTCACACAGCTGCCTGCCTGGTTCCCTGCTGCTACTTCTGGCTCCATCGGAGCTTCATTTTCCTGCCAATGCTCCCCAGCTGCCTTGCTTCCCAACTGACCTACTTACGCTTCCTCTCACTCAAAGTAGTGACAGTCCCAGAAAGGCTCCTTATGTAACATGGGTTAATAGAGTGAGCAAACAATAGCACTGTAAGAAGAAATCCTCGGTGTGGCTACTGTCATTGGACTAAGGTGTGCTGCAAGAATGTCTTGACGTTACGATTGCTCGTGCCCTGGACTGCTAAGGAATCCCTCTTGATCACATTCTCAGATTCCGATATTTCTTTCCGAGGATTAGGACCAGAGCAAGGTTTTTAAAGGGAAAGTAAATAAAGCAAGCTCTTTCCTTTGGAGTTCTCAATAACAGTAAAAGTCTTTCTTTTATTCTCCTGGGGTATATTTTCAAAGCAGTAAAATTAAGCATACCATTCCCATGCATTAACCATAACTGAAGATACACAGGTAGATCTATGCTAATTGTTCCTTCTAATGTTCCAGGGGAGTTATATCTAGGTAAATGAACACTTGATTTAGGCCTCAGAATTCAAAGTCTTAGAAGTTATTTTCACCCACGAAACAGCAGATAAGAGCAATTACTGCAGTCGTCTCTTCTCTTTTACCAAATTAACCCTTCATTCTTGGGAAGCTAAGTGAGAATTAAATGTTCCATCTCCATGATAGTTGCATGTATTTTTAAATTTACATTTTATTAACAGAGTAATTGTGGACTTAAATTTTGTTTAAATGGTGTGCTTCATATAACTGCTAAGTAGCTGTTATACAATTGTAGAGAAAGCTTTGCAAGATATTGAGACATTAATGGCTTTTCAACCTCAACAAGACACCTAATATAAAAAGACGTGAGAGCCTTGTAATTAAAACAATCTTCTCAGTGAACTGTTGATATAGAAAACAATCTGCTCTCCTTTACATTTTCCATATTAATTGACTGAAAATTATGAATAGTACATTTTGTGGAGGTGCACTCTGGTAATTTTTATGTTATTGAGAGCACTTTAACTCATAGTGCTACCACGAAATCGTATTGAACACTGCAATTTATCAGTATTAGTGTGAACTGAAAGTATGTCATTAGATATTTCTATTACTAATCCAGGCAGTCTCGGAGAACTCTTTCAGTAACCTAGAAGCTCTCATAGGAAAGTGCACTTTGGGAATCTGAAGTCCCAAAGATTTCACAGAACTTGAAAGCGGCAGCAGAACATGGAATAAGAAGTTTTGGGAGCTGATCAGGCTCTGTTTCCTATAGATTTGTCTCGCGGTTAGGTGTGTTCATGTCCAACACAGTGGGAACTGCTCTGCTGAGCCAGAGCACTTGGAGCTGCTCCTAGCTGGATCTTCTTGCCTTGTGAAGGAGGGCAGCTCCTAAGCGAGGAGCGTGAGAAGAGAATGGAGGCCTTGCCCCTCCTCAGTTGTTAAAACTTGCAGGACTTCTCAGTACTTGCAGTGTTTCTGAGAATGGTCTTCCAAACCTGATACATGCACCTAGAATTCGATTGCATTTGCCGTGTTTCCCTAGGAGGCAATATCAGTCATTTAGGCTTTCTTTTCATTTTCCTTCTCTTCAGGATCATACAGGATTAACTGTAGCAAACATCCCAAAAGGATGAATTGTTCGATTGGAATAAAGGGAAATCACCGTGCTGGGGCTAATGGAAGTCATATTTGAATGGCAATTGTTGCATAGCTAAACTTTTCTTAGCTTTAAAACCAAGAGTTTCCAAATATATGAAAAGAATTATAATCCATCAAATCTTTATGTACTTCTGTGTGCATGAATGTGCATGCTCTCTTGCTGTAGTGCAATTAACAACTTGAGTCTTAATCTAAAATTAGGTATAAACTAAAAAGAGCTACCTTAAAATGTAAAACTGGTTCATTCGCATTAAGGTCTGCAGGTCTTTGCTGAATATGGGTCACGGTCCAGCTGTCACCATTAAAAATGTTTAGCAGCAATTTCTCAGCACAAGCCTCAGAAGACCTTGCCTGAGACAACTGGTGTCAATGGAGCCTCTGTACCGAGCTTATTTTCTGCCATGCTGTTTCTTTTCCTCAAAAAGTT
>JAVCKT010007040.1:0-20475 GCA_032273925.1 Rhynchotus rufescens
GCAGTTATTACTGCTTTGTGTTTTTAATGCCCATTGCAGAAAACCACTGGAAAGAATATCAACTCAGAGGAGGAAGAAGTACAGTGGGAAAAATTCTGCAAAGCCTTTAAAAAGAAACAAAACAAAGCAAAAAAAAAAGTTATTTTGAAAAAAGATGACTCAGGGCTCAGGGCTCTCTTGTTGAAAAGCTGATATTCCGAAACTAAAAATGAAGCTCACACTGCTGTGAAACTTTCAGTTTATGGATGATACTCAGATTTTCAGTCAGTCAAGAGGTCTGCGTTAATATTCAGCAGTTATTTAAAATACACATTGATCTCCATGCTGGTTGACTGATTTTCCTTTATTTCTATCTGGCAGAGATCAATCTTTCTTGCCTGGCTTATAATCTACTAATGAGCCCAGGGGAAATATTACTTAATTTTGTTTAATTCCCACCAAACTAAATACCTTTGTGACTCGATTTTACAAAACAAGTGAGTTTACATTAGCATTACCCTGATCTCTTATCAGCAAAATAAAGCGCATTCTAAACCAACAAGGCTTTAGTGTGTTAGAAAGATTTCCAATGACATAGGAAACATTTATTCTAGGTAATCATATATTAAAAGAAGATATTTTCATACTCTGGAGATTAGTGAAAGAAATTATGTGAATAGTTGCCCCAAATTATGTGAATATTTGCCCAAGCAGTGATTTGTATTTTTTACTTTTCTTCCCTATTTTTTGTTTCAGGAGCTAGAAAGACACATTATTAACTAGTGGAGTTGAGAGATTCTTACTTTTTCTCCCATTCCTCCCCAACTGAAAATTAAAACACCAACACATTTTCCTTTCACTTAGTGGATAAGCGTGAATCCATGTATTTGAGTTTTCATTTGGCCTTAAAGAAACTACAAAAAAAATTTATCCTCAGGTAGGATAAAAAGTACATTTCCTGAAACCTTTCATTCTACTTGTCAATACTGATAAAAATTAAACCCAAAATATTCAACCTGCCAGTTGCTTGTGCTTATTAGAAACATAAGAATTTGGGAAATGCTGAGAAGTGCAAATGTTCATTGAATGTGATGGGTTACAGCATTCAGGTACAAAAAACTACACGATGGCTCGAGTCTCATACACTGATGGCATCAGTTTTCCCTGATGAATTAGAAAAAGGTGCAGCTGACATAGAATGGAAAGCAAGGCTCTGAGAAGGGTCATATATTTCAGCTGTATTTTCAGGTGATGCTAGGTGAAACAAATACTAACTCGGGCCAGCAAGACATAAGCCACCCAGTCCTCTTTCCAGGGAGCTGATGGGGAACGTGAGCCACCTAAGTTCTCTGCAAAGAAAGAACCAGACAGTTGCAGAGGAATGAAGAGTGTCCCCGATGTAGCAGTCCTAGGATGGCAGCAAATTGTTCTGCACCTTTCCTGAGCAGTTTAGTGTTCCCTACTGTGAGATGGGGTGCTCCTAAAAGCAACAAGTGTCTTCGCTGCAGTGACAATGTGCTATGAACGACCTACTGTTTTTCACAGGGCTCTGTGATGGGTGTTATTACTACCCCTCTGGAAATGTATGGTTCTAATCCAATACACTAGATTTACACCCAGCTTAAACCCACCAACTCCAAAGACACCAGAGATGAACACCTCGTGGAACGGGGTCACTACTTCAGGTTTAGTCATGCTCCTGAGGTGCTTTCTAAGGCAGGTATCTCCTTGGTGCTTTGGACCTAGAAAAAAAAATGTAGTAAGTATTATTTGAAAAGACATGCCCTTCATATAACACTTCCAGGTAGCAGGGTATTTTTCGACCCATCCCCTTTTTCTTATAAGTATTTAGAATAAAAACATAGCGCAAATAATATGAGGCAGTGAAAAGGAAAGTGATGGGCAATTTTTAGAGTGTCCCTTAGCTTCTAAAGAACTGCTGGAACCACGTAGCAGGCCCCAGCACACAAGGTTGGTTCCCCAGTGCAAATTCCTGAAGTCAGGAAGAGTCTCTGGTATTCAGTCCAAGTTTACTGTCTTGTCAAAGGAATTACAGAAAACTATAGAGAACTGCCCGGGTGAGTAAGTTGTCAGCAATGTACTCTTAGGCTTACCAGAAACTCAAAACATCCATGTATAAAGGAACAGGAAGATAACATCTTTCTGCAGCATCACAGCAAGGAATTACAACAACATGAGGTTTATCAAACAGCTTTTCTGCATAAGGCAGAAATTAGAATAGGCAGCCACCAAGTTCCCAGAACCAGCAGATGCCTGCGGGGAGTATTTTATGAGGATGCTATGGATGGGTACCTGCACCTCTTTACTGCACCTCTGCCGGGTGCAGTGAAGGTTTCCACCCTTTCTGGAACCTCTCGGAAGGCAGCGGAGGCGCGAGTGCTGTTTGCAGGATGCAGTTGAGCAGTTGGGGGAGAGTATTTGCTTCTCTTGTCATTTACTCGGGGGCAGGATTCAAGCTGGGCATTACAGGGGAAGGGTAAAGCCTGAGGGGAACTTATCTTAATTGACTTCCCTGCAGGCATTTCATGTGATGGGTCAAAAATCGCATTTTAAGCTGGAACTAAAGAACTAAGCCCATTGCTCTCTAAACAAAATAAACTACATTGATTAAAAACGTGACCCTCCCTTACCCAAAGGCAATGGTGAGATGAATCTGAGGGCGACCTTTCTGTGAACAACAACTAAATATTCTCACTCAGCTGACAAGGAATGCTCTAACAGTGATGTTTTGCCCTGGGAATGCAGAAAGTAGAGCTCCCCAGCCACAACGCAGACTTACCAAAGGCAGATTCTTCCCAGTAACCCCAAAAAATCCCTTAAAAGCTTGTGCCTCAATCTGAGGTTATCTCCAGAGGGACCCAGCGCCTTGGAGCAGAATTGCCCTCCCTAGCTCCTCTGCTGCAGGCTTTGTGCAGCTAGAAATGCTAAGTCACTACTGAGCTAGCTTAATTGCAAGTGCAAATAAAATTAATTGCAAATATACAAGAGTTTAATAGGGGTTTGTTCATCTTGTTCAGCCAAGTAGCTTTTGAATTAAGAAGCCTGCTCAAACACCACCTTGTAGACCTGACTGCCACCGTACAGAAGCAAAATTACATACATTTCCTAAGCAACTAGGAAATTATCTGTTACTAGCTTTTATGGAACTGGATACTGCTGGAAGAAATTGCTGGAAGAAATCCTCTTCTTTTAGTGCTTGTGGTAGAGGACCCAGCTTATGAGAGTGCATGACGTAACTGTTTCAACAACCTTCCATTTCACAATGAGATTTCTGAGCTGTGTGAACCAAAGAATCCTAAGCAAATAAAAACTAAAAGTAAATTCTTGATCCTGCTGGAGCCTAGCAATGCTCCCCACATTAGAACAAAACTAGTGCTCCATTAAAAACTGAATCCGTTTTGGAGACTATCGTGAAAATTCTCCCACACAATCATCTTCTCTCCAAGTGTGTGCACATCATTTACCTGGTAGCTTGTTTTCGAGGTGCCTGTGGCTTCTCATATCCACTGGGAGCTATAGGGGAGTGCAATTGCTTTCCCATATTTCAATCACAAGGATCTGGGAGCGTGCCGGGGGAAGGCTGGAAGTGCCCCACAGCTACCCTTGAAGGCAACAAAGGGAGGGGAGGAGACCAGGCCACCCCCCTGGCCTCCAAAGAGGTGATAACCATGTTGGGGCTCCAGGAGGAAGGAAAACTCAATCTATTTCCTTTTTAAAGGTCATGAATGCCAGTGAAAGGTTTACTTTCAAAACAACACGCCAAGCAGGACCCTATGAGGGTTATGGAAGGGTATCCTTGTTTGTTCTAATTCTGGAGGTTCTACAAAGCTCCGTTATTTGCCTAGAAATAACATTACTGCCTAACTCACACCCCCTGTCCCCACTTCCCTCTATACTGCTCACTGGGCGTGCTTTGGGGCTAGCAAGCACTTTGGAGGTATTCTTTTAAAGACACCACACTGCTCAAGGACAGCTCTTCTACCACCAGATCTTTCCTTTTTTCTGCAGTTTGTTTTTCGTTCTGGCCACTGTCTCTCCTGTAATATCTGGAAGGTGAGAAAAACAAACTCCTAAAACTACATTAACTGCATCCGATAATTTTCCAGAGGAAAAAGAAGTATTTAAGACACGGGATTCCTATGGTGACAAAAATACACTACTCCAAATTACAGTGGCAGATATGGAAGTGGACAGGAAACCGGGATGGAGTGATAGGACTTCTACAAACAATGATTAACGTGGGTCGGCATACTCCGTATGGGCCGGGCAGATCCAGGGTTCTGCGCTCTCACTAGAGAGCTCTTTATGCACTTAAGGAAGAAATGTATCTTATTGACATCACCTCATAACAGCCAAATTCACGATCTTGTTCTCAGCTACACGCTGGCTTCCCCATGGCATTCCTGTAGAACAAGCTGGATGATACTGGGAACAGACAGAGGACAGTCACTTAGTATGAATTAGTGGCATTGCTTAATCGAGTCATTAAATCAGATTTCTAATAGGGGCAGGTTGTGGCTCCAGCTGTCTGCTGGCACCAGTTAAGCCTGCACATTCAGAGCTCTGATTTGTATGTGCTCTGGATGGGACCATGCTGGCTGATCTGGTCTTGCCAGCCCTGGAGCTGGGCAGGGTCTAGAAACTCAGCACATCTGTGCCCAAATCCCCTGGGGGGACCCAGTCATGAAGTCACAGAATCCTTAAGGTTGGAAGGGACCTTTGCAGATCATTTAGTCCAAGACCCCCGCACACACAGGGTCACCCAGAGCACGGGGCACAGGATTGTGTACAAGAGGGTTTTGAAGATCTCCAGAGAAGGAGACTCCATAACATCTCTGGGCAGCCTGCTCCAGGGCTCTGTCATCCTCACTGTCAAGAATCTTTTCCTTAAGTTCCTGCAGAATTTCTGGTGCTTCAGTTCGTGGCCGTTTCCTCCAGTCCTATCACTGGCCACCACTGAAAAGAGACCGGGCCCCTCCTCCTCACTGCCTCCCTTGAGGTATTTATACTCACTGATCAGGTCCCCCCTCAGCCTTCTCCAGACTCTCTCAGCCCTTTTTCACAGTGCAAATATTCCAGCCACTGATCATCTTTGTAGTCCTCCTACACACGTGTATATGAAGCTGAATAGTATCAAATTCAGTGCAAAAAAAGTAACAGCCACAGAGTGGGAGATCCATGTCCTCCTCCAAGGGATTCACACCCACATGTGCAGCAGCGCCAGAGCAGCCCTCAGCCAGGGCAGTGTGGATAACCCTGTGCCAGAGCTGGGCCAGCGCACAGCCAGGAATACAAGCACCAAGGAAAGCAAATGGACCAAAATTAGCTGGTGGTGGTGGATGGAGCTGATGGCTGCAGACTTCAGCCACTCTAGAGACAGGTCTGGTCCTTTTATGGAAAAGTCTTAAGTTAAAGGTGCTTCACCCTCCTGAGTGACTGCACTTGCCACCAGGCTATGGCCAGGCTCCTTGGGGTTATTCTCCCATTCTCTGAAGGGCTAAGTCACCAGAAGAAGGGACTCAAGAGTCCCACTTAATACTGTGTGTAAGTGAAGTGGCTTGAAGCAAACATGGATTTCAGGGCACTTTAAGGAAAGGAAAGAGGGATTTCAGGGTGAGGAAGGTTGGGAAGAGTGTAGAAGGGCACCTCTCCTCCCTCTGCACCTCCACAGTACAGCTCTCACTGGCTTCTCTCCTTGGAGGCAGATGACCTGTCCATCCCAGCCCTCACAGACCCCTTGCCTCCCCAGGACACAGCTGCCTATCTGCACACACTCCTCAGGCTTTCCTGGATTTTTATATAACCGATCTTTTACCAAGTTCATCCTTCATGGAAAAGGGAAAAAACATCAGAAGTCTACATCTTTGCTCAGGAAAGCCCCAGGCCACCAACAGCAGGAGGTTTGAAGGGCAGTCTGCAAAGTTATCACTGTGCTCTTGCAGTCCCCTCAAGGCTTTCACTCGTAGCCCAGGTAAGCTAAACATCAGCCTGAGCTGGATAAGCCTGGTTTTGCATCCTCCGGCTCTTCACTGTGAGGCTGCACTAATCAGGTTGCTGAGGAGAGAAAGAGAGAGGCAAGAGGCTGGTCCTGAGCCTGTGCTGCTGTGGGAAGGGCTGGGCCAGAGCTGGGATGTGGACCCGGAGGCAAAGATCTGCAAACAACCGGCTCTCTCCTTGCTCCATCCTGACACAACCTGGAACACACCTGCTATCGGTAGCAGGGAAGCCGGGATGCAGAGGTGTTCAGCCAAGGACACCTAATCCTTGTCCCCTTAGATACTGCAAGGCCAGATGTTCTGCTGTGCCCTGCAGGTTCCCTCTGTAAGGAGCTGCGCTTTGGGGTGAGCCTGCAGAAAGAGGCAACATTTCAGAGCCCCTGAGCTTAACACCAAATCTGCCTAAGCACCTAGACCTCCCTGGGGTTTCGGAGAGGACTCCTGATGTGAGTTTGCTGCATCCAGGTTAACTACTGTGTTGCTGAGCGTGCTAGTAGGTAGAATAGGGAAGCAGAGAGGGAGTGAGCCACAGACAAAACAGAGAAGTGAAGAGGGAAGGAAACATAAGAGAAGAACTAAGAAACTCACAATGAGGAAGAAAAAAAGGGAGAGAGAGGATAAAGAGAAATAAAGAGCCAAAAAGCAGCAAACAAACTGCACTCAAAGGTCACTTCAAATATATATTGAAATCACTAAGGACGGTCCATGAGGGCAAAACAGTGTCTGGGGCAGTAATAATAAAGTCTTGCTGCAGATGTTACGTGCCACCTCCACCCAACCAGGAAACATAAAAACCATGGGAGCAGCAGCAAACCATTTGGCCAGCATGAGGACACAGCATTCATACTGGAGGAAAGAGTTACCTACCAGGTAACTTTCTTTACACCTAATCAACGTCATACTGCAAAAGCAAATTATGCCACAACCCTCTCTATAAACACACCTGATGCAGCCAAGAACGCCCTGAGTTTGTTAGGGCAGCTGGTAGAACAATTCTGGACTTTCAAGAGAGTCTGTGTTAACATTCCAAATATTTATCAAAATGAAAAGGATGTTTAAGTTATGGAAAGGTGACTGTGCATTCATTTTGATATTATCTTAAATGTTTTCTCTACTACAAGAAAAAAAACAAACTCCTGTAATAATGCTTATAGAGTCTTGCTCCCCAAAAACTGGGTAGAAAACAAAGGTTCATGGATATCCAGGATATCCATGGATACCCAGAAGCAAGCTACTTCCATGGACAATGTAGGCAAGTTTGTGGGTTTCCCAAACATCTGTGTCTCCCAGCTAAAATAAAATATATATATATAATAATAGTAATAAAGATGTAAGTTAAAATATTAAAATTAGGAGATAGCAAGGATGGGGCTCAAAAGGCATGGGAAGGGTATTTCTCTTGCTGTACAGATTTCTCAGAGAAGACCTTTTTCTTCATATTGGCATCATCTCCCAGATCATGTAGCTGCAGCTCCACTGCTACAAGAAGTCCTTACAGCATAAGGAACATAGAAGTGTTACCAATATTGACAACTTCAGTATATATTTGCTGAGAAATGACTGTTTTTCTGTTGGAAAGAAGAAGCTTTATCCTGAAGCCCAATAACAGCAAATAAAGGTATTTTCCCAGGGAGAAGTGAAAAGACACCCAGCTCCTCAGAACTATTACACTAATGCAGGGAGGAAAAAAAAAAAGATCTTGTCTAGTTCTCAATTTTAGTCATTCCAGATCATTTTCACAAGTAATAGTTCACTTGTTCCCAATTCCAATTCTATTTATGATGGTAATCCAGAAAGGGGAAGAGAAAAATACATGGCAATATGTTTATCTTGATAATGTTCTTCATTTTAGCAGACGTATCTGTCTCATAAAGACAGGAGACGAGGCTTTATCTGAGAGGACAATTAAGTGGACGCTTAAGACATGGACTTCTTTTGACACGAGTTCTAGCTGTATGTGAGCCTGATGGACAAAACTGCGTGTAGAAATGTTATTGCAAAGATTTGACTAAATTTCACAAAGTCCCAGCTCTAGGTGTTTCCATTTAAGGCTTCCTGAACACATGTGTCTCCCCAGTCAGTACCTGCACCTATTGATTTTGGATACCTTTCCTGAATCCCTGCTTTTTTTTTACAAGGCAGTTGCACTTCTGCCTGCGTCCAGACCGAGTGTTTTCTTTTTTTGGCATGAAAATGGAATCTCTTGGGTAAATGTCAACTAACACAGCATAAGGACTTAAAGGCTGATTTGGAAATAATAGGGCTATGTTAATGGAGTCCTCTTTTCAAATTCATGTGCTTGAAAATGAGATTGTGGCGCCTAGAGAACATGGATAAAACCCACACTTTGCACAAGCTTTTCTGAAGAAGAATGCAGTAGGGTTGACACTGATTTTAGAGACCTTATGGTTTGGATTTGACTGTGATTTTTGCGCTTCTTGCCCTCCTCTAATAGCTTAAGGCACTCAAGTCAAAAGAAAATAAAATGTGTCCACTAAAAAAAAAAAGGAAAAAGAAAAATAATCTTTTTTTTTAAGAGATTAATCCAAACCAAACCAAAGCCTGCCAGTATCAGATAATAATTTACTGAAAAATACTTAGTTACCAGCAATAGATATATTCATATTTGTACAGATACTCCTGAGATTTCAAATCTGACAAATACCTGAAAGCAGTCTAAGATTCTCAGGGCATCTAGCAGGACTTCACTGCTAGAGGGAGATGAATTCAGCACAGTAAGGTCCTTTCAGTTCATGAATGAAGGAGATCCTATAAAACCTATTCAGATGATCACAGCCACTTCTAAATCGTTTATAAAGAAGAGTTTGAAGAAGCAGCCAAGGCCCTGGCCTTTCAGTCGGCGAGAGAAGCTTCCCACCCGCTCCGCTTGGGCTGAGGACGGGTAACAGCCTGGCATTCCTCACAGGTCCTCAGCAGATCCTACACAGAAACAAGCAACTATGGCCATAGAGAAGCATCAATTCTTTCCGTACAGATATTTCCAATATTTCAGGCCCCAAGAGGAGAGCAGAAATGCGCTCTAACAGTGCAAATAGCTGTATTTCTGAGGACCTACATGCTTATTTAAACATGGATTTTCTCCTCTACATACTTGTCAGTCTATACTTTCCTCTAATTCATGTTCTGTTGCAAGGTCAAGTGCCGCCGCTGTCCCGCACTAGCCTGGTTCCCCCTGCCAGCGGGCACTTACCGCTTTCACTCGGCCCAGTCTCATTCCTGTTTTCACCACTGTTTTGCCCAGGAGCAGAATCGGCAGGGCCGGGGTTTAAGCTGGAGCTACATGTGTGTAACCCCACATCAGGGCTGGCTGCTGCACTTATTTTGATTCCCATTCAGTAGACGGGCGGCACCTCTGCATGTGAAGCAGAATCCCGGATTTTGCCACTGGCTTCGGTGGGGAATGTTAACTGTGCACGAAGTGGAGTGCACGTCTTAGCATATCTGATTTACACGAACAAGCATGAAATACAGTGACTAGAAATGGGAAAGTAAATGGAGATTCATATTCCGTGTTAAACTTTTCCTCTTTTGTGCAAGTTAATTTGATAAAATTAGTAGTTTCAACAGGGAGATTCTGCTCTGAAAATATTTCACCAATTATCTGAACTACTTGGAGCCTTTCTGTTCTGAAAGCAGAGGCAGTGTTGATTTGTAGCTCTTTTTTAAAAAAAATCTCAGAGTATATTCCTAATATATTCTTTATTTACATAAAGAAAAAGAAACTGGGGATGTCTGTCTGCTCTAAAGAAATTAAACTTCTTATATAGGCTCTGAAGTCCTGGATCTAGGATTTTTTACAATTTAAAGTAGCATGAAAGTTCTGTCACAGTGAGCTTTCCAGACCAGGTTTTCAAAACTGAATAGCTGAAATAAGTGCTAAATGAGAAATGCTGTATTTTTAAATGTCTATCAAGATTTAAACTACACTCGGTGTTTGGAGCACACATTACTGCCTTGCATATCACTCCTATATTAAATAACTAGGTGCTGGAAAAAGAAAGATTTAAAGTCAAAATGTTTTCAGGAGATATTTAATATAAAAGTTCTTTGCTTTCTCATTTATGAGTAAGAGACCAGCTACTCCAAAGTTAGAACAAAATTAATGGGGAAATGTGCTATTGAAAGTGTTAAAGTTCTCTTCTGGAGTTATTTAAAGCAGAAGGGACTCTTTATGTATCAGGGAACTATTTCATGCATGTTGATTAAACACAGAGTCTTTCCTACAGTTTTCTCAGAACTCCTTTTTTTTTTTTATGGAATAAAGTTACAATCAAGGTGACGATGATGCCGCCACTGACAGTATCATGGGTTTGCTACCAACCTGAAGGGACGTTAGCAGAGAAGCAAGATTTAACCTTTCCTCAGTTCATTTCTGTATTACTGGGTTCACAGACTGAAGAAAAGATAAAGAACAACAAGGTGACCGATAGTTAGACTATAAATCTATACTTTACCCTTTTTAGGTTCTCCTTAGTCTGGTTATACGGCACATCCGTGACTGGTCACTGACTGTTTAAGCATTTTCTTTCCCTTGCAGGCTCAGCCCCACCATGTGTGTAGCTGAGGAGTGTGGGATAAAAACAAGCCCTTGTTGAAAGCAACTAAAGGTTAGTAGTGCAAGGAAATTATTTATTTTCCTCAATTTCATGCAGTTCTATAGCCTCTGCCACGACTCCATGCTCCACATAGACTGAAATCCTGCAGCAGCAGCCTGTGGAAGAAGGGAGGAAGCGGCAGCTAAGAGACAACAGAGCAATTAGCCACAACTCACTGTCACTCCTGTGCATTTTGGCAGCATTTCAACAATCTAACAAAGCCACTGAAAACACAGCTTGGCTCTAAATTGCTACTGGCTTTTTGAAGCCTTTTACACTCATTTTGCTGAGAAAGAATCAGGTACATAAGATGAACGGCATTTGCGGGGCAGACCATGCTGTTAAGGGAGGATTTTGATGCACAGGTACATTTTATGTCCAGCTTGTATGAGTTTAACATTGCTTAAAATGAATTTTAAAAAATAAATTCCTTTTGAAAAGAGCTGAAGTCTTTCTTCAAGACCCAAGATTTCCTCAGTCAAAAGATTCCCTTCCTCTACTCATTTTTATAAGTCAGATCCTATTACTCAAAAGGTATTTTTTATATAAATATAAACTGGCAATCATGAGCTAGGATCTGAAAGTCACATCCCGATACAACTACTGGACAGTTATCTCAGTTTCAGCTGAGGCTTTCCTAGACTCTTGCACTCTCAACAAGTGCTTCTGAAATCCTACAGTTTTCAATAATTATTCCATTTCTGGGTATTGATTGGTTCCCATCATTATAACTTCGTCCAAAACTTTGCATCTTCAAGTTTTATCACTGAACCATTGGCTTTACCCAGCATCTCAAACAAAATTCCAGATTCATCTTATTAAATGGGAATGATGCTTTTGCGAGCAGGTTTTTAAGGCACCTTCTCTTGCTCACAGCCTGGCTAGAGCACAGAGTTCATCCGTCTTTAGAAGCAGGTCTACCCAGTATGGGGCTTCCTAAAAAAAGAAGTAGGAGTGTTCCCTATAGTTCTCTATCTTCAGGCTCTCCACCCAATTTTTCCAAGACTGGTGTTATATATAGCACCGACATGTCAGAGGTGGTAGAGGGAAAATGTGGCTAGTTTTCCAGCTCAAGCTCCTCCCGGTTGCTTGGATGCATGGCCTGTACCCAGGCACACACACATTCGTACGGAGCATCCCTAGAGAGCCAAGGCAAAAGGCAGGAGCCTTCCTTAAGATGAAACAGAATTGATATCCAGTATTTCAGCTGAACTCCAAATTCAGGAGGAGTTCCTGGCACAAGCAGAGGAGCCAGAGAAGTTCATGGCTCTGCATTATCCCAGGGTATCGCTGGGAAGGGTCTAGGACTTTTAAGGAGTTAGTTACTCCGGAGAGCTGAGAGGCTGTTGAAATGCTGCTATATTTTAGTTTCCCAGTCAGGTTTTTCCCCCTTTTTAGATTAAGTCAAAAAAACTGAATGGAGTTCAGAGAGTGGTTAAAGGCCTTTCCTTTCCCAAATCTGCCAGGTAAATATCTCTGGGCTCAAAACAAAGAAAATAAATTAATCCCCACCTTCCTATTACAATACAGAGCGAGAGAAGCCAGGAAGCCCGGCGCAAAACCTGATGGTACACAGTGTCCTTAGATCCCTCGGCCATTGTTTTCTCTCACAGCAGCACATGTTAATGATACAAAGAAGCTAAAATTTTTTTGGCTTTGACTTTCCATGTCACGGCCATAATAAATGTGCACATTATTGTTTGTATTGCCATATCCTTTAGATGCACCGCCAATTTCTGGAGCCTGAGCAGGCACAGCCAAGGACAGGAGTTTGCCCACAAATAGCCTGGCTGAATTAAATTAAGTGCAAACGTTGCCATACGGATTCGGCACTACGGATTAGCCCACTGCTAAGCAGTGGGTCCTTGTTTACATTGCAGAGCTATGAGCCAGGCTTGATATAACCCACCAATTCTACCATAAGAAGAGCAAAGCTGCTTTGTACTCCTCCAGAAAGTTTATTTCTGCTTTAAAAGGCTTATTCTTTACGTGCACCTAGTACAGCCTTAGCCGCGCTTAACTAAAACCAAACCAAACCAAAAACAACCTCGAAATCAATAAATGCTAACTTACAATCCCAGGAGAACGGGAAAGAGTAAAGAGATTTGTTTGCTTGTTTCTTTAAAGGCACTTTGGCAACGCAGGAGAAACCAACTATGCCGAAGAACGAAGAAACAAGTTTTAAGGTGGAGGCTGTGCGAGCACCTCCCTTCTCCCGCTGCCTGCCCGCCCTGAGCCCTGTCCCCAAGCTCCACCGATCGGCTCCGGCTCCCTTCGCTGAGGAGTTCAGGCCGCACCTCTCCCACTTCCGCTATGGTCCTGCTCCGCTGGCAGACATGGAGACCTTCCAGGGCTCGCTGGAGGGAGGGTCTCGGAAGCGCAAGAGCATGCCAACCAAAATGCCTCCTCCCGCCGCTCCTGAGGGCTCCTCGTCACCACCCCGCAGACCTGAAGACCATCACGACCTCGGCTCTGCCAGTCTCCCCTTGATGTTCCAGCAGCCGGCAGAGCCCAAGTACAGTTCCCAGATGATTGACCTCTGCAACTTCGGTTTCCAGTTCTACAGGACGCTGGAGCACTTTGGAGCCAAGCCCATCAAGCAAGAAGCCGTAAAACCAAACGTGGCCTGGTCCAGCAGCCCAGCATTCATGCAGGCTCCTTACTCGTACTATCCTAAAGTCCATCCTGGCTTAATGCTGCCTTTCCTTGTGCCGCCGAACTTTCATTTCAGGAACGCCTTTCAAATGAAACGACCTCCAGAGCCATCCTTCAGGAGGGCTGAAGTGAGAGAAAGCGGTGAAAACAAACAGAAAGTGGAAAGGGTGGACGTGAACCTCCAGATAGACGACAGCTATTACGTCGACGTGGGGGGCGAGCAGAAGCGCTGGCAGTGCCCCATGTGCGAGAAGTCCTACACCTCCAAGTACAACCTGGTGACGCACATCCTGGGGCACAGCGGCATCAAGCCGCACGCGTGCACGCGCTGCGGCAAGCTCTTCAAGCAGCTGAGCCACCTGCACACGCACATGCTGACGCACCAGGGCACCAGGCCGCACAAGTGCCAGGTGTGCCACAAGGCCTTCACGCAGACCAGCCACCTCAAGAGGCACATGATGCAGCACAGCGACATAAAGCCCCACAACTGCCGGATCTGCGGCCGGGGCTTCGCCTACCCCAGCGAGCTGAAGGCGCACGAGTCGAAGCACGAGAGCGGCCGGGAGAACATCTGCGTGGAGTGTGGCCTGGACTTCCCAACGCTGGCCCAGCTGAAGAGGCACCTAACGACGCACCGCGGCCCCGTGCAGTACAACTGCACCGAGTGCGACAAGACCTTCCAGTACCCCAGCCAGCTGCAAAACCACATGATGAAGCACAAGGACATTCGGCCCTACATCTGCACCGAGTGCGGCATGGAGTTTGTGCAGCCCCACCACCTCAAGCAGCACTCCCTGACGCACAAGGTAGGTCCTCCCGCGGCGCGCCGGCCCGTGCAGTGAAGGGCCACCAAGGTCCTCAAAGGAAGGTCCACAGCACACAGAGCATCGCGGGGCCCTCTGCCAGCGGAAGAGTTTCGTGCAAAGTTTTGTTCTGCCATTGCAGAAGTAGATGTCTCCATCAGTCCTAAACTACCTGCACAAACACGTTATTACAAGCAGGAGTTTGCCCGCATCGCTTCCCAGAACTGTATTTGCCTCTCTCTGTTTCTGGGTTTTATCTTCAGAATGACCTTCTGTAAAATAAGATAATTTCACAGAACTGTCTAAACACGCTGAAATGGCAACAGGAATTTTCTCTTGAAAAGCAAACCTATTCCCTTGCTTCCCTTAATTGGGAAGTAGGTGGATACACAGAAGGCTGCCTATTTGCAGCAAAAGAAAATGTATTATTACTCATCAGGTTTTGAAAAATCATTATAATGTGACATTTTGAGAATATAAAAAAAAATGATAAAACATCCCTTTTCTGTGTAAGTTATCCAGAATATCATCTAGTAGAGCTGAACAAACAGCACCATACCCCTCCTATCAAGCAGCGATCTCGCCATCACAGTCAGAATGCTTCTGACTGAGGGCAGGTTATGGAGCACAAGCACAAAGATCACTTTGAAAACAGGAAAAAAAAACACAGTTCCATTCAAAAAATCTGAAATAAGTTTGTCTGCTTTCAAAAAATATATATAAATCAAATAATAAAAATATAACAGATACATAAAGCTACAGCATTTTAACTTTGTAGGTTTTTTTTTTTTTTCTTTTTAAGAAAAACACTGCCTTTACTTCCACGTTTGCTTTTTCTTATCTTTACACGATTATCACGTCTGCTCTTTCTGGAGATTCCCTGGTCTTTGAATTTACCATACATAATTCTGCTAAGTAATACCTGGTAATTTTTTTGCAGTGCCCTCAGCCCCTTGGAGAGCTTCTGCTTCTTTGTGCGCAGCTGCAGGTGGATTCAGCTGTGAACACAATTAACAGGACTCAGCTGCCCCCAGGCAGCCTCAGACTGCAGGGGCAGGCACTTAAAAGCCACTGGCAGTGCTCACAGTTGCCTGGTGCCATTGATTCTGTGAAAACAAGTGACTGGCATGAGACAGCCCTACCAGTTACCTTTGGTTACAGGGCCGCAGGAGCTGTTACTGTTATGTGCAGTTAACTACCACATCCTCATTACCTGCCGCAAGGACTCCTGAAGTGGCAAACTCATTGATTTTCATGGCCTCTAGCTGGCTTTTTAAGCAGCTTTTTGACTGTTAGGCTACACGAGTGTGAGGAGTGCGTTGAGGTACGCCTCAGTAAGTCGGCCGAGGGGCTTGCAGAACACCAGGCGTGCTTAGCAAATGGTAAAACTGAGTCGTTCCTTTAGGGTTACTTTGAGTCCCATTAGGAATAAATAGGATTTTTTGATTCGCTATGTCATGCGTGTCCTTGGTGTCATTTCTTTATTACGTGACCTATTTTTTGCTTATTTCGGATAGAGTCTTCTTCAGAACAGGGTATGGTGTTTGTTAGAACATCACTGAACCTCTGAGGTTCAATCACCTTAGGCAAGCACAGCCTTAGTCTCTTGACTGGGTAACTCTTGGTCAATCATGTTTTATACATACTATATATAATGTGTCATATTTGACCAGTCCTTCACATAAGCAAATCAACAGAGAAGATGTCTGTTCATCCACAGAGAAAGCAACTCACTATGTCGTGTTGCTTTGTAAATTTGCTGGAAATAACCCTCCCTCTTGCAAGAAGCTCACATTTTGTTTTCCTTTTCTGCTTCTCATTTTCTTAGGAGAAACTGCCAAGGAAAGAATACCTAAGTATCTATTGCATGAGCAAATGCTATTTTGAACAAAATAGGTTATTACCTGCTTTTGTAGTGAGGAATATATATGAAGATGAAATGGATTAGCAAATGATTTTCTCGATCGAGTTTTCTTATTTCTTTTTTTCCTTACAGGGTGTGAAAGAGCACAAATGTGGAATTTGTGGCCGGGAATTTACTCTGCTGGCCAACATGAAGCGACACGTCCTGATCCACACCAACATCAGAGCCTATCAGTGTCACTTGTGCTTCAAGAGCTTTGTGCAAAAGCAGACTCTCAAGGCCCACATGATAGTCCACTCCGATGTCAAACCCTTTAAATGCAAGGTGAGTGTCTCTCCTCTGGTGGCACAGTCACAAGCCCCTGGATATTTCCACCTATGATATGGTTGGACTAGGAAAGCAAGACACATTCTAAAACGTACTCTAAAATTGTTTTTAAATTAGCATAAATACTAGTCTGGCTTCTTTTCTTAATCTAGGTTTTGCTTAGTTGGCCCAAAAGAAGGGATATCTGTGATTTACCCCCTTTCCCTTCAATACTAGAAACCTGCCTGTAATACTGGCTCTGCTTCCTGGGTGTTTAAATGCCACTGTCATCTGAGGACAATAAACATACCTGACGCTTGCTTAGTAGCTCCATCCAAACAGAAGTGCTTCATGGCTAGGAACACTGTCGAAAGGCTCGGCGGATCAACAAGCGCTCTGCAGCGAGCGCAGCGGTGACACAGCCGCCGCCGCCGCCGCCGTGTCGCACGGCAATGCCAGGCAAACGGCCAGGGGAGGCTCCGGGAAAGCCAGCGCAGGACAGAGCTGCAGAAGGGATCTGAACGGAGCAAATGTAATGGCCAGGCTGAAATTGAGGGCAGCACATCAGTCACCTAACAAAGTGGCTTTCCGAGAAACGCACGCTGCCTTTTCAGGCTCCCCTGGGACTGCTCCCTCCCTCCCGCACAGTGCAGGCTGACGCTCTCCGTCCATCTCCCCGTAACCTTGGGAGGAACCTCTGGCCTTCCTCGCTCTGCTCGTCTCCAGCCCCTTCCTTGTGAATTATTAAAGCCCCTTTTTGCAGCTAGTACTGGGCACCGCATCTGCTCTTTTTGCTGCCTGGGCAGCCTCGTGAAGCCAAGGGTTGCTGGTTTTACCCCACTTTGATCTGCTCTAAGAGGGCTATAAATACAGAAGGCAGCACATTATACAGTTTATGCATAAGCAATTGAAGGCTGATCTGGAAGCAATTTCTAGAGCTTTTTCATCCAGCATGATCATAGGATTAAATGTTTTCTTAAAAGGAATCTTTCATCAAGAAGTAGAGCTGGATGAAAATTTTTAAATGGAATTACTTTCTCTTGGAATATGTAGAACTTCACAATGTCGTAGGAAAGTATGTTTCCCACTGATAATTTTCTAAAGAAAATGTCAAAATGAATCTTTTTGACTTCATTTTGCTTTGATAACACTGAAGTTTTTTACTTTGAAAAAAGAAAAGCAAAGGCTTTCAACAATATCATTTTGTTTTCTCTGAACTTATACCCTAGTAATAGTGCTTATAGTGTTCTATATAGATAAATAATTTCTATTATTGGAATACTTGGGTATTCCCGTGTCAAGAATACCTGCAAACTCTTGCTTGGGTTCCCATTTGGACAAAACCCACGTTGTGCCCGTGCCTGGACCCATGCTGCTTGCAGGGTTTGTGCCGCCCAGCTGGCAGCTTGCGTTTGGGACAGGGCTCGACGATGACACGCTGCTGAAATGTAAGATGCTGGCCCAGTGAGGCAGGCCCCGAGGCGCCAGCAGCACCTTTTCCAGCCAGGAAACCTCTGCACCTGTTTCTCTTATTTTTCTCTTCTCTGTCCCTACCCAATGTCCCAAGAAACGAATACGCCAGTGAACCTGCCCGTGCCTGATGCTACTGAACCCCTCCAGCACACGGGGATCCTAGCTGCAAGCAAAGGGAGAATCAGGAATGGCCCTTTGGAAGCTCCTTTGCCTTGCTGGCAGGGTGCTCCAAAGGGATGAGCAGGCACCTCTGGCTGGTATTCAGAGGGTTAAGGCAATGACCAGATAGCAGCCTTTTGGCAGCAGGCTCCTCCTCGGCAGAAGGAAGGATATAGCTGTATGAACGGGCTGCTTAACAATGGCTCACATGTCCCCGGGGAGCCGCCTGCAAATAGATTTCATCTTGCTTTCTCTTGTACTTTTCAAAGCTTCCTGTTTTCTCACGGTCCTTTTGGACAGTTTACAGTCTTTCTCCCTCTCCCTCTCTCTTTGAGGAAAGGAACACCCTTCTTATGAAGAAAAAATAAAAAGAAGAAGAATGCAAGGGAAAGGGAGCACAGCAGTAGCCTTTCTACTTCACCGCATGCCGCGGCTTTCTTTACCTTTTTCTCACAGCAAAAGAAAACACGAGGCTTCCCTAAGTGTCTAATCAGAGCTGAGCACAGACTACCTGAGGCGAGCATGGAGCAAAGAGCTGTCCCTTCTGTTTCCTCATCCAGCTGCCTCCTGGAGCTGCCTGGGATTTGGTTCTGGAGAGAGGACGTCTCCATAGAGTTTAAAGGCCTGAGCCCATGTGTCCTGCTTTATTTTTGCTTTAAACAAAACACTGGAGAGTTCTGAGGGAGTTGTAAGCAGTGCAATAGTGTAGCTCTGATTTGTAAAGCTCCCTGAAATTCCTAGTTGCTTTTAGTGCTGAAGTCAATAAGGTTTCCCACTAGTAACAGGGAATATATTGGTGTTTTCTCGAGCTCAGCAGACAGATCTGAGCAACCTTGCTCCTGTAAATATGCAGTTCAAAGCGAATCTAAGCAACTCTGCTTTATAGTTGCTCATCAAAATCTCTTCTGGAGGCTCTTTACCTCATGGGAATGTGCTTATATGCTTGTAATGAGCCAGATCCTGTTCTTGCTCCTATGTGGAAAATCCTCTGAGAGAAAACCAATCTCCATGCCCATTTGGCACTGCTTTTTCCTCACAGGAGTGCTGTTTTACACCGTTGCACATAAAATCCCACTTTTAGACGAGGCCTCAGAGAACAAGCAAGCAAGCAAATGCAGAGCCTGTGAGCTACTGAGGGACAAAACCAAGCAGACTGGCCGTGCTGGAGGGCAATACTCGGCGCAGCGGCTCAGGGAGACCCAACCTCATGCTGAGCTAACGGGCTCTCTCTAGGCAGCTGCTGAAGCCCGGGGCACCAGCTACTTCATTGTACACGTCCAGCAGACTTACAGCTGAGGACTTCATCGTGAGGGCTTGCATTCGGCCACAGCTAAATGACAGAGCTCCATGTCCACACATGAACCGTGTCATTCCTGCCCCTCCAGCTCTCACATGAACCTTCCATCATCATCCCCTCTGCTGACTGCTCTTGGAGCTCTCGCCTGCGCAGCCTGGGTTCTGGGCCGTCTTTCACAACCTGCTCCATGAGACTCAGGCTATTTCTTGAGCACTATCTCTACCCCAGCTACTCCTGAGCTGTTGCCTTCCAAGGCGGGAGCCTGGGACCAGCTGCTCTCATGCTCTGAATGCTGGAGATGGATCTGAGGCTGAGCTGGTGCCACCCAAACGGGCAGCTCCCTCCGAGCTGCCAGGAGCCCCCTGCTGCAGAAGGGCCCTCCTGCCCACGCTTCCCGCATTTCCCAGCTGCTCCCTGCCAGAGGAGATCCCAGCACAGGAACACGTTGCATATCCCTGTGACCGTGCAGGACTTTGGGAAATAGGAAACCTACCCTCTTCATTCAGAGACAAAAGACAGTTGTGCTACATGGGACAATCCTCTAGGAAGTCCCCTCTACTTAGCTGTGAGGAAAGAGAAATAGAATATTGTCGTCAGATATAAATGCTCCCACCAGAGCCATTTTAATGCTCAGCAGCTCACAAAAATACAGATTTGGGTGAAGTAATCAAAGCATTCAAGTATCCAGCTTAATTTTCTTTGATGATCAATTTAGATAGAGAGGTAAAGGCACAGTTATCAGAAAGCAAAAGTTGGCGAAGACACAGATTGCCCGCAATACAAGCCAATAAGCAGATGCCTCCTGCTAAGAGGCGCAAGGGAGCATATTAGTGAGGGCCCCTCTGGGGTTCTCGCAGGCAGAGCAAGCTCGATGCCTTACAGCTTGTGCCAGCTGCTGCTAGGATAGGATGGGCTGCAGCTCCGCCTCGGGAAGGTGCTGCTGGCCCGCGCTCCTGCTCCGCGGGGCTCCCTCCCGATGCCTGGGGCGCTTCCCTGTCCGTGAGCGCAAGGCCCGGGAGGCAGCTCGGCCTCCCCGCACACGCAGCGCAGACGCTCCTCTCTCCCGCACGGAGGGGTGACCCTTGGGAGCAAACGTCTTTCATGAGCGCTTTACAAGCAAGCAACTCATTCTGCATGGCCTTCTTTCTTCTCTTTTTTTGTGAACACTTTTGTTGTCAAATTTATTTGCTAGAAAGTTCATTCTAGCAAAAGCATAAAGAGAAAAATCACAGCAGGAAACCAGGGCAGTTCAAGTAAATAATTTTCAAAAAGCCAGTGAATCTTTCTATTTTTTTTCTTTTTGCAG
>JAVCKT010007040.1:36479-46916 GCA_032273925.1 Rhynchotus rufescens
CACAACTGCAACATCCTCTCCTCGGGCAGCAAGCAGTAGATTATGCAAGTCATACTATAAAGCCAAGTGAAAATACAGTGCAAAACCACATACTGTCCTACCTGGGCAGCTGAGGCACATGTTCAGCTTGACTGTGCCAAAAAATGACAGTAGCTTTGTATTTATGGTGCATTTAATTGCACTGACCACTTTTCAAGTGAAAGTCGAACTAGTAGAGACAAATATGAACATGAAGAGGACCTCATGGAGCCAGTTCAGCATGCGAGAACTGCATCCCAGGTTTGCTCCCTGTCATAAGTAGGCAGCAGAGTGGGCCTGACAGCAGGAACATTGGTTGCCTCTTCCACCACAGATGACAATATCAGCCAGAGCTGTGTGCCCGCAGGCAAGAGAAGCATGCAAAACTTGCAGACCCGGAGTCCCCTGCACAGATGAAATGGAAAACACCTTTAGCTCAGGCTGCTGCCTGATACTTATGCTTTTAGCCCATTAGCTGAGGAAGGGATGTACCTCAAACAGGTGTCACTAGACCTTTAAACTTTGAATGCCTGACCAGCTGCCAGTTGGCTATTTACAACAGAAGATAAAGCAAGGTTCATGGCAGCCAAACTTCCTCCGCTCTCTGTTCCTCATCCTATGACTGAGCTGACACCGATCTGAAAATGTTCCTGCCCAGTGTATGACTAGACAGCATTAACCCAGTAAAGCATAAATCTGACCCAGTTTGACTTGGCCGTTCAATTTTGAATGGCACACAGCCAACTTGCTACCAGTTGGGTTATTCATGCTGCAATAGGAAGTAATCTTCCTGACATGCAAACTTCCTTCTTCTTTTGCCTCAGGAGAAGTGTAGGCAGGCAGAGATGCTGAGTTAGATAAAGAACACTTTGAGCTTGTGAAGATATGGGTCTTGACCCAAGGCTGAGCTTCTCCTTCACTGTGCTACCCAGCAGCACAAAATGTGCATGGCAGATCTTAGAAACACAGAAAGCAGTTGTCCTTCTTACAACAGAGAACTGCTATTGCAGCTCCTATACCAGCACTCCTCCCGCCTATGAATGCAAGTGTAGAATCTGGAAACCCCTGGAGGCTAGGATGGACCTATGCAGCGATAATATAAACTGGGATTCAATTCTGTAGAATGCAATTATATTTACGCTGATGTCAAGAAGATTAATCTATTAGAAAAAGGCTTCATCATCTGAGGGTTAAAGTGGTTATAATGATATCACATCTTCCTCCTCTCCCTTGTCCTCACTGAAACTCTTGATACAACTGAAAAAAGGCTATCCAAGCCAGTGCATTCCATTATTCTAGTCACTTAAGCTGATGCACAATAATTTTCCTCCAGAACAGCAAGTTAGGATAATTATCTGTCCCACCTAAAAGAGCTGAGGCACTGATATCCACAAGCCATGTGTTTGTGCAAGGCCTTCCATAGCTTCTGACCTGAAACAGAATGAGAGTCTTGGAAAGCAAAGTCAGTGATAAGAGCTACGAGAAGTACTTAGGGAAATTAAAACTCCAACTTGATTGCAATTCATTTGCAGGATCTAAGGTGTAGTGCACTCTCTAACGCTCCAAGCCAGAAAAGTAGCCTGCAACAGGGATAATTTAACATTATTCATAGAAGTATACTATGCTTAAGATAGCATAATTCATGCTCCCCACCCTGCAAGCTACTTCATTCTGACCATAGCATTTTCAAGTCAGATTCCCATGGGGAACCTTCACCTCTTCACCAATCATTTGTATTAGTTTTTCAGAGGATCAGGAGGGCTTTGGGGCAAGTGCAGGCTAGGAATGTTCTCCTGCACCTGCTGTTTGCATCAGGGCACAGTATACAAGGAGAAATGCAAGTAGTGTTCAGATTGAGTTGACTTTTTCCTTCCAAAGATCAATATTCATTTATATGTGGACAAAAAGAGCTAAGAAGTAGAGTTAATGGAGGCAGCATATTTTACAAAAGTAGTAGATATGTACTAAATACCAAGTACTCTGGGCATATAATTTTGCATTCAGTCAAGGTTTTTTACATAAAAGTTGCAGCTGAAGAGTTTGGGATTTTTGGGTGTGTTTCTTGTTATTTACAAAGAACACGCACAGAATTCTGTCTCCTTGAATACAGCAGGGACAACAACAGGAGGCAGTTTCTTTGTTCAGAAAATCAAACCTGTTTTATGCCAGCATTCTGTACAAAATTAGTTTTTCCCCTCCTCCTCTGGATTTCTTCCAGGGCCATGCTACTAGCACTTCCTGGGCTGGCCCAGGATTTTTTTTTTTTTAAACTGTATTTTTGTTCCGTTCACTTCTCACTCACACATATGCAGTCCTGCAATCTAACCAGGCCAATTGTCTGTGCTTGTAAAGCATCCCAGAGACTTCTGCTATTTCAGTGGCAGTGTCTAGCATTTCATTGATTGCTAATCAAAAGGTTATACAAAAAGGTGTACAATTAAAGCAGTCAAACACCATTAGATTGTTAGATACTTAGGTAGCCTGAATTCATAAGGTACCTAACATGTACCTTATGTTCTGAAAGACAGGTTCTTAGGTTCTGAGAGACAGCACCTAAGAGGGAGTTAAATGCAGTCTACCTACTCTACTTTAAAATTAATTTTGTTTAACATTCTTGAGGGTCACCTTGTATTCCTTAAACAAAAATATTGCCTCTATGACTCATTTCATGACACCCATGAAAATGAAAAATGGCTGGTCAGTGTAGTATTAATATATACTGACATGCTTGAAGCAGTATGTAATAGGCACTCAACATTGTTCTGAAAAATAACTCCAGCTGATGATATAATGATATACAAAACAGAAGGGTATAACAATGCAGTCCCTCTGCCAAATTTGCTCTTAGCAGCAATGTCTGATAGATGTGACTCATGAACACTGCAATTTAGTAAATGCTTTGCTGTTCAGTAGAGTGGCATAGGTCTGGTCAGCTTTAGGAAGCAAGGAGAGATTTCACTTCATCCATCCATAGGAAAGTGGCAAACTGCTCTGGTGCCCCAAAAGCTGGCTGAAGCTTAGAAACTAGCTAAATCCAAATGACAAGTTAACATTTGTTTCATTCATAATTGAAAGAGAACAAATACCTGGTGAATTAGAAACTCTAGAATTCATGGTCCTGTAAAAAAAGAGTTTTTTAGTGTCTAAAGTTTCTGAAGGCATTTTACAATTACAACATCATTTTATATTATTTTTATGGATGTTGCCATAGACATTCTTTCATGATACAATAGTGTTGTTATATTTTCATTTTAAAAATGAATGAGGTCTGCTGAATGAGACCTGCTTATTACTGGTATGAAACTTCTTTAGTATAGAGTCCTGCCTGTGTTATTGAGAAGCAATATCAACATTTTGTCTGAGAAAAATCCTTTCTGTGCTCAAGCTGTTCTTGCATTCCCTTGTAACACATGGAGGGCAGTAACTCTCAGCCTCCAGATTTAATCTACCTGTTCTCCAGCATCACTACCCTTAAGCCTAACAGAAAATAAGTGCACTTACCTCTTCCCTTACTGTCTGTACATAGAGACTGGTTTCCTAATGACCAATCACATTATCTGGGTAAAAGCAAGCAGCATAAACATCAACTTCTTATTCCCTCAATATTTCCATATAGTCCTATTTTACTTCAGAAAAAAGGAAGAGCTAGGCATGTCAAGTGCAAGCTATTAAGTGCCCAGAAACATTTACAAATGCTACTCAATTTACTTATGTGCTGTCATCCAATAACAGCAGATAATAAGAAAATAATCAAAATAGATTCCAGAATTAAATCTGAATCTTTTCTGAAGTGAAAGCTTTTCTCTTGGTAGAGATGTTAATTGAAGTCAATACAGCTTTGTGGACGAATAATTTGATTTAAAACAGCTTTTCTTTCTGGCTGAAATTATTCAGAAAGTGTTTCCCAACTGTAGCTACTCTTGACCTTATAAAAATTTCAGCTATTCTCTAAAACTTGAAAGCTCTGATGGTTATATATGCCACACTGTGTTCCTTTGACTTTTCCCCTTCCTTTAAAATGCAGTCCTATGACAGATCCATCTATTTGTTTATCTTTCACAGTACAGAGCCATGCACATTTCTTGTCCTATACAAATGATTAATAATGTCATGACTTTTAAGACACTGACTACTAAGGAACACTTTGCTTCTTACCCTCTGCTGCATAATTTGAAGTCTCCCACCCCCATCCATGACACACAGGCCTGTCATTCTCTTTCACTGTCATTTCCTTCTATTTTATCTAAGTGTTTCAGAGTTTTCCCCAGGAAATTCTTTTCTATTCATTTTTAGTGTTTTTAAAGGAGCAAACAAGATGAAAGCTTAAGGGAAAAAATGTTGTCTTTCTTGACATTGTAAATATAGCTGATGTTTCCCTTTCTGTAGCCATGTGGGATGCAATCTGAAAACTATTAAGGTAAATAGCAGTTAGTGAAGCCTTCATTTTATAGCACAGCAGATGCTCTGCTCAAACTAGGTATCTTTCAAAAATCATTTAACATGCAACACAGACAGAGCAAGGGGTTATGAGATTTCAGTAGAAATCTAAAACCTAATTGTTCTTCACACTACGGCATCTTAAAAGTTTAAATATTTGTTGGTTTATCAGCATTTCTTATTAGAAGTTTCAGACCCAAGAATATAACTTTATTGCCTTTTTATGGTGTAAACCAGAAATAACTCATTTGATGTAGGTTTGTTGTTCCAATGTGCAGCACTTAATCACACTCCAGTAAAGCAGATGAGAGCAATTTCCTTTTCTTTGGCTAAAAAGCAGAAGATAAAAGTATCTCTTCACATTTCTTCCCAGCACCAGCAGGCACTGTGCAGTTACCTTGCTGAACACTCTCTCAGCAATGGCTTCCCGTCTGATAACATAGCTGAGTGGTACAGAATTGTGAAGAGAAAATAAGCCTGTAGTAGCAAGGGATTTCTCCATCTTCCACCTTAGATTTTTCCTCTTACTAATGTGGTAATGAATCTAATGAGTAGGAAAAATTGAGAAAGAGGAATTCCCTTGTTACCATGGAAATTGCAACTTGGCAGACTGACAAGAGAAAACAGATTTGTTTGATTAAAAACTTCAGCAGCAGAAAAGAACACAAGAAGAGAATCACAGAATACCTAAGGCTGGAAAAGACCTCTGGAAGTTACTGAGTCCAACCTGTAGTCCGAGGGGATCCAGTGGGCCACGGTGCTGAGGACATGGATCTGAGATGAGTTTTGAGTGTTTCCAAGGATGTAGATTCATCCATGTAGCTCCAGTGTTGGACCACAGCTGAAAAATCTTCTTTGAGCTCCGGAAATTCACTATGGCTTTTCCTCACCTGACAACTGAGGAGGCTATGTGTTCTGCTTGCCTGGCCAGGCTGCATGATAGAAGATTAATTTAGTCATTGCAAGGATTTAGTTTAGTCATTGCTGATAGATGCTTTGACAGAAAGTTCTTGGAAAAAAATAGAAAGAAATCTGTGGGGAAAAATAAAATCAAAATTTTAGCTTGCTGACAAATGAAGATCAGTTTAGCTGGAAAACATTTCCATTCTGTCACCTCAGACTGGGTGTAGTGAGTCACTGAACCTAGCTAAAAATTAAGTCCTGTCATTCAGCAGTAAATGAAGAACTAAAAGACACTCATGGACACTTTGTAAAATCCCCAGACTTACTCTAATAATGAAATGGCTGTCTACAACCTCTATTCAAATATTTACTGAAATTGTTCTAATTAACACTTCAAACATATGTTTGAATACCCAAACTGAGGATACAACCACCACACCTTGGTATCATAATTATTCATACAAAGCACATATGATAGTGTAGATACTATTTTTATTTCCTCACTATGATTCTATGAAGAAAAGCAAGTCACACATACTTACAAATGTTAACAGCAGCTGTGTGATGTTTGGAAGTCCAAGTAAAATAATTGCCCAGTGCCTCTGATTTATTGGACCTCACAGCTTTATAGCTGCCTGTTTCCCTTGTTCACATCAACATCCATGTGACCTTGTCCATGCCTCGTGCTCTAACAAATCTCCACACATTCTTTCTCAGGTTATCATAGCTACTTCCCTGTCCCCTTATAGTTAAAGCACTAGAAAAGTAGCTCTTGTAACTTTATCGTTATACAACATCAGTTCTCACAGATATCTTCTCACCAGTTATCTAGGAAGATATCCCATTTGAATTTGTATAAACATTTTGTGCCACTAAACTGGAAGTCACTTAATTTTGCACCTGTCCCTTCCTTAGTTTAAATAATACACACATATTTCTCCTTCCTGCTATTGTTCTGCCATATAGGAAAAGTGAGGGAGTTGAAAAATTATGAAGGAAGTTACATTAATATATATGCGAAAGACACATTCGTAATAAATGAGTTAACATGTGCCTGAATTAACTATAGAAAAGAAAAAAAAAAAAAAAATCAACTTACAGTATCAGAAGTTCCCCCTCCCCTCAAATTACAGGTATCTTTTTTCTGCATGTGGTCTACATCCAATTCCTATTTTCCTTGCTTCCCTCATCAGAAATACATTCACAGCAATAGCATCTATGGTTAAAACTTGGTTACACAGTCTCCCCATATATAAGATTAGCCATGTGGGATTATATACCACATGAATAGGTCAAGGTTTAAACACTGGTGGAGCTGTCATGGTGTTCTACAACTCATTGCAGAGCTTCAGTCCAGAGAAACTTAATACATTTAAGGATTGGTCCAGCCGATAGATCATGAGTTTCAAAAATGAAAAGCATAAAGACAACAGCCTGGCTGGGCTACGTTAGATATAGCCAAGATATCACCACAATTTTAATATTGCATCCTTCTCCGTGCTGGCAAGGATTCCTTTGGCACATTCGATCCTGTTTCATCCATCTCTGCTTCAAAAAAGGATGTGGAGAAACTGGAGAGGGTCCAGTGCAGGGCTACCAGCATGGCCAGGGATCTAGAGTTGGCAAGGTGTGAAGAAAAGTAGAAGGAGACGTTTGCCAAGGGAAAAGGAGGCTAAAGGTTGCCCCATACCTAGCTACCACAGCAGTGGTGCAGTGAAGTGCAGCGAGAAGAATGACAGCAAAGTGCCATTAGTGCTAGATGATATAGCCACAGCAGTGGCCAGAAACACTGGCTTGAGAAGTTAAGGCAGTGTATTGAAGTGCACTAGCCTGGGTGCTTTTGCTGGAAAAAAAAAAAATAGAACTAGAACTCCCACAAAGATCATGGGATGTCCATAGTGTCTAGGGATGGGTTTTTTTGAGATTTGGCCAGTAAAAGTTACAGCTGGCCATCTAGTCTTAGCAAGAGACTCATTTCAAATAGGGGATTGAAATAAATGACTACCAGTGGCCTTCCCAGCTCATCAAGTGAACTAACTTGATCTGAAATTCATTCATTATAATCCAGATAATAAAGCCTGACCTTGAGACAGCATAGCAGAAATAGGTTTCAGCAGACTGCCTGCAAAAGAACTGAAAATAGCTTTAGTGATCTCTACTAAATAGCACAGCACAATGCTGATAGCATCCTGGAAACAAGAAAAAAGGGAAAAGACCGTATTTGTGGGCATAGTGAGAGAAACCTATTTGCGTTTAAATTGGAAAAGCAGAGCTATTCTGCATAGCTGTTTTATTTTCAGCAAAACCACATTCCCCTCCAACAAAACTCATTCCTCTGGAGTGTGTTAAGTGAACAAGTTTTAAAAACCATTTCAGGAGAACAAAGGGTGCTGGCCTATGGCACTGTAGCATTAAGCACGTACACAAACATAGTGAAATGCTAGAGCCTCCCTTTACACTTTACCTCACCTGAGCAGCACCTTTCCCTGCCTAGCCCCACTACAGCAATAGCACATAATTCTCTTCTCTTACAGGAGAGGAGAATGCTCCTTACTTCTCCCCCAATTCCTTCCTGCATCAATGTCCTTTTTGTACTCAGCAGTTACATGACTTGGATAAATATAGGCAAGCAGTGACTTACGATAAACAACTATGAGTCCTGGCACTAAGTGCCATGGATTCCATGACTTGCTGACAACTTGAGGTAAAAACATTCACTTTGCTCATGATACACAGGAAAAGTATAGTAAATATATGGATAGGTAAATGTGTATGTAAAACCATCTAATATACATTTCAAAAGAAATCATGGTAAGTGTGGAGAGGTATTTGTTTCTGATTTAGCATTATTTGGTCAAACATGAAATGAGTCAAGAGTTGTGTAGTGACATATCTTTCACCACAAAGTTCTTCTAATTGCTCTTTTATACATAGAAGTGAATGGACGAAGGTCACTAGGACCTCCATAAACAAATGACATTATTCTTTATTTTCATTACTCTCTAAAACCATTCCAAGGATGCCATCCCATTGGTGGAATTAGAGCTTGCAAAGCTCTTGAGTCAGCATCTCATGCTCCATCATTACAGAGGATTTTTTTTTTTTTTAAACTTACTGTGGTATTGGTACACTGTACAGCAAGACAAATTCTACTTCTGCATACAAAGCCTTTTACAGAACAAGCTGTTTCCTCAATATTATTTATTCTGATAGCTGAAAATAAAATCTTTTTTTGCCAGCATGGTGATGGTGTTGAAACAATATTTTTTAACTACATACAATTTTAGTGCAACTAGTAGGTATTTTCTGTAAACAAAAATACCAGCAAAAATAGAACAGAATTCATCAGGTATCCAATATGAGTCAAAAGTTTTCCTTTGAAAAAAATAGAAGAGAAATTTGGTCTTACAGATAATGAATAAACATATTGAAAGTATCTATCTAAAGTAGGCAGATGGCAAGATGGCAAGTAGGTAGATTCAAGACAACATAAAGCCTATTGAGCCAATGACAAACTTGCAGCTGTTCTAATACACTAGAAACTTGCACTCAATTTTTCTGTAATTTTTGCAAAAAATTCTGCAAAATTTCCAGCTAACTGACATTCGTATTTTAAATCCCCAACTACAGAAAACTGTGGATATAGAATTTGCTTGAACTTGTGGCTCTATTTACATGGTGGAATTTGAGTTACAGCTCTGTAGGGCCTGAATAGTTCTCAGTTCGTCCTGCTTTCATTTGTCTTCTGCAGTTGCTTATTCAGCACAATAAGAACCAAGAGTCATCTGTAATACCAGGTCTGCTTCTAGCAGTAAATGCTTTGTAATACTGTGAGCCAACCTCACATTATTTCTTCTGCCTGGCTTCCAAGTGCACATGACTACTTGGTCCCATGAAGCAGCAAAATACTGTTCTGCTTATTTGCCCAGTTTCTGTCCATGCTGCTGAAATTTATAGCTTACAGCTACAATACACAGCTTGGGCACACAAAGCAGTTGTTCAATGCCAGAAGTGCAGTATCGCATTTATCATTAGCAGGAGGAAATGCACAAAACACCAGCTGGCTTTCAGTGCCAATACAGTGCTCAGGCAGAACATTTTCTCCCCTCAGAAAGCTCTTTGACCTTGCTTACAAGTTGATAGTTTTCAACTGTTTTAATCTATCAGTAAAGAGAATTGCAGTCTCATTCCAGCTTCACAGAAAAGACATAGCTGGATCCAGATATAGCAAGGTATCTTTCACGCTGGTTCATTGTAGAAAGGGTGAATTCAGATTCTCAGTTTACTGCCTAAGTGTCAAAGAACAGCAGCAACAGCAAGAGGCTGCAGTAGTATTGATCAGACACAGAAACACAGGCAGATTTGTAAAGAAAGAAATCCCTGCCATCCTCCTTACCTTACAGTGGGGTGAATGCTCAGCTACCCAGCAGCAATAGTGTCACCAGCGAACGAGAAATATATCTGCATGGATAAGATCAACAAACAATAAATGGTTTGCTGAAAGGTAAGGGAATACCAAAAATAACCTTGCCAATGATTAGACAGAAATTGTACAAAAATTCGTACTATGAACAAAGATTAAATTAGACAAGGCCAAAATTAGGTTTGTGCCATAAATCACAATTCTACTGTAGGTTTTTCTACACTTACAGACTGAAATTCGCTCTATTACTAAAGACTGCTCTTTTCTGGAATGTCTGACATTTTCAGTTTTATACCTACATTTTTTCCCTTCAGGTCATTTAGGGAAACAGGAAGCATTCTCACTTATTATGTTTCTGCTCATTGTTTAAACAGCATTCTCTGTGCTGCCCTTTTAACCATATTTCTGAAGTCTACTTTGAGATGGATTACTGCTTTGCTTTTGAGACCTCGTAGGTCTCTAAGAGCAGAAATAACCCTACTGAGCTGAAGCAGAGGGACATACGACAGCTTATACCAGTGGAGAAGCTGGCTTCTATATTGTGTCTCTGCAGAAACCAGGGAGCTCCACATGCCTGAATTTAGCCTTTTGTAGTGCTGCAGTGTGAAAACAGTTATATTGTAAATCAAAGTCAGTGTTACTGAACCATCCAAGCA
>JAVCKT010007042.1:0-14073 GCA_032273925.1 Rhynchotus rufescens
ATGCAGCTATTTAATTCTAACCAAGAAGGTTCGTGTTTGATTGCAACTCTGCCAGGTTGCAACACAAATATTTCCTGTTATTTCTGAAGATTCAAACTGAGAAAAGGCAAAAAGAAGTATTTCATAATGATGGGGACCTGGAATTTCAGAATCAAGGATCATGTAATCTTGGACAGGGCCAATATGTTCTAGTGGGGACAACCTGAATATGAACTCCATGGCCTTGGCACCATGGACTAGCCCAGCTTATTCAGACTTCTAAGTGTAGCAGGTATTCCTATACACCATAAGAATGATGATTACCCATCTATGATGTGATTGGTGCTTTATGGACACACTGTAAGCCCAAGCCTCATCTCAGAGTATTTAGACTCTGAAAAGCATTTACAATTTTGAAACAGAATACAAATGGCCCTCAGGCTATTTAGTTTTCCTTTCAAGGTGTTGTGAATTTGTACTTATACCCCTTTATAAAAGCCATTTTTGACCCAATGGTCCATGATGGCTTCTTCAAAGCAAGCTGCAGTCTATCAGTCAACTTCTGCCAAGTTCACAGATCATTGGTACTACAGATTATTGCAGCTGCTCGGGAGCTATTAGAGATTCTCAAGTCATTTCAATTTTCAAGGGTGTACAACAAATGTCAAAAATCTTCAAGAAATTAATATTTACTGAGCACGTGCATAGCATAAGCCTTTATAACCCAACTTTTTCTCCAAAGGGTAAAGCCAAAATACACTAGAACCTGGGAATTAGAGCTGCCAGAACAAATTGGTCAACACAGTAAACATCAGATATATTCTTAAGCTGTAGGAGCTTAACGACACGTTTACTCAATAAATCCATGTTCTTTGTTTCTCTCCTATAAAATAAAATTAGTTAAGTTCAACAAGAAGTTCAAAAGGAGTTATATTTATTAAGATTTCATATCTCCTGTTTTACCATAGGTCTATCTTTATAAATAGCAATTAAAATGTTTGAATAATAGTTTTATTTTCAAAATACAAAAACCTATCTTTTTTTTAAGAATAAGATAGATTATATAAAGTCTTTATAGACAGACAAGATACTCTGTGAGCCCAGTTATGTCATTCAAAGCATGAAAAACAAATGCATGCATGAAGTAAT
This sequence comes from Rhynchotus rufescens, assembly GCA_032273925.1. Lineage (NCBI taxonomy): Eukaryota > Metazoa > Chordata > Aves > Tinamiformes > Tinamidae > Rhynchotus > Rhynchotus rufescens. The sequence continues at coordinate 1,129 of JAVCKT010007042.1, forward strand.
TGCCAGCAGAGAGAAAAGCATTTAAGTCAAAACAAAAATAAGAAGGAAATCCCAGGAGATTCCAAATTGCAGCCTAAAAGTCAGCACTCAGAAACTAAACTTGCATGCACTGATGTTACATAACATTGTGTTTTAAACTTCCCAAGTTCTAATTGTGGATGTAAATTAGAAATCATAAAAGCAACTACTCCTTCAGAGGATGCTGCTCCCAAAGCCGCTGGATAAATGCCTTTGCTACAAAGTAAGCAGCCACTGCCCCACAGACTCGGATTTCCTCTATTCCTTTTTTCTCTGTGGACGGAATTTTTTTTCCTCTGTTCTCCATCACAGTTTTGCAGACTCAATCCATGGCCAAGGAAAAAACATTTCCTTCCTACTAAGGAAAAAAAAAACAGATTCAAGAAGGGTCATTGCAGATGAGATGGAGCCAAAGAAAGTGGTGTCTTGCATTAGGTAATGAGTGGCAAAAAGAGTAAACTTCACAAGTTCTTGCTCAGCACTGGTGGGGATCAGTGGCAGTTCAGGTAAGCAAAAGGAAGGGCCCAACACAAACACAGTGGGACAACAGGCAACTTCATTTTTTGGAACAAATAACATTCATTTTTATTTACACCTGTAAGAAGCCTTGAGAAAGGTCTACTCCTGACAAAAGATGCCAGGAAACATAAATATTAGAGATAACCTGCTTCTATTTATTAAAAAAAAAAGATGGAGAGAAAGATGCAGAGAAGACAGTGCAGTGAACTAGTGGATACAACACTCAATGGAAAAGTTTCAGTGCCCTTCTCTGCTAAAACATATTCAGGAAAATAAATAAAACAACATCCTGCTGTTGGTAGCATCCTAATAGCAAGACTTTTGGCTAGAAGTCATCTGAAATTGTGATACCAGATAGATTATAATACTTCAACAAAGAAACTTCAACAAAGAAAGCACACAACAGTGCTCTGACATGCAATGCTGTTAAGGGATATGTTTACATGCATGTGCATGCATGGGCAAAGCTCCATGCATTCTGTACTGGAGGAAGAGGAGAGACTGAAAAGAAGGCATTACCCACTGTCTTCCTCAAAAGACTTCTGTATATTTTATACATCAAATGGCAGCCACATAATCAGCCGCAAGGTATTTCCACTTGCAAGAAGATCCTTCTCAGTAGCTGTTAGACCACAGACTGGGAGGATTTTTTTTCTGGCCCACTGGACTTTAGAGATGCGCAGCAGAGAATCAAAAGGAAGCTGTGATTAGAGATGTGTTCAGGCAAGAAGAGACACCAGTTTTCATTCCTTCAGATGGGGATGAGAGTGAATACTAAGTTACTTTATAGCAAGGGAGTAGCACCATTCACCTCCTCTTCTGGTAGCTGCATTTTAAAGTAATCTTAGATCTTAGTTGAGAGCTGTAAACTAGAGGTTTTAGGAGGTGAGTCTTCATGGTTTGCATACAAATTGTCACCCATGCTCTCTCAGATATTGGATATGGCATCGACAGGCTGGACTACAAGGCTTGATCATGTTCTCTGTGCTTTTCATTTGCTAGTGAAAGCCAGTTTCATGATCAGCATGCCAATTTTAAGTGGCTGCAAGTTGCACAGCTAACTCTGTACACCAAATCTGGAAGCAGACAATTTGGCCCATTCACCTCTCCTGGCACCTAGGCACACATCACACAACTCTGGAATATAATTCAGAGCTGAGGAGGATTGGACATGTTTAATTTTCAGGTATAGCAGTTACTTATTTGATTAAGTTCTCAGTTCCATTTCGAAGAGAAAAATACTGGAAATTCAGATCATTGTTGGGAGAGAGAGAGAGCACCTCTTGAAGAGAAAGTGAAGATTAATTAGCTAACAGTGCTAATTTATCACAAGGAAATTTCAAGCTCAGTCAGCATTGCTAAGAGTTAGAACGAGTCTCAGAAGAATGACACGAATTTGAGGTGAAAGAAGGGAAAGGAAAAAGGGGTAAATTTACATCATAGTCAGATACAGAACAGATGGCCTTAAAGGAGCATTTTAGAACTCTTGTTACAAAAAAAGTACAAAAGTACTTAAACTGAATACATAGAAATTTTCAGAGTCAACAAATTCTTAAAGCTTTCTCATTTTAAAGTCTGAATAGACTAGCTCTATCACCCAGAAGAAAACTGAGACCAAGTGTCTAAACAACCATATAGGACTAGGAACGAATATAAATCTTCCTCAGAAATGTCTTGATCTAAGAGCTGAGTGTATATGCCTGCTTACTTAAAATTTCCATTATTCTTCACATTTATTACCAAGTAGTTTCACCCATATGTAAAATGTCCAAGTACAAAAAGAGAGACTTCTAAAGGCATGTAGAAATGGAAGCAGATTGCTCTGTAAAATAGCAGCATGTTCACATGTCTGTGCACAGACAGGTTCTCACACCAACTACCAGGGAGACTGGAATAACCAGCTAGTCTTGTTAACAAGAGAAGTCCATTGCTTTCACCTCTGTGAAATCTATGGCTTCAAAAATTGATTCCAACTTTTTGGGTTAATGTTTCTAGTTGGACATGAGCTTTTATATCCCTACTAAAATTAATCATTTTCCTATGTTTATATCACTTTGTTTTTCCTTGGAGAAATCCCTAAAGGAGAAGACTTTGGGGAGGGAACACAGGGATTTTGTGCAACCCCTTTATTCTGTACTAGCCTCTGAACTCAGCAGACAGAGAGCAGCCTTGATTGAGTTATTTGTATTCCTTAGAGGTTTACTATCATCCAGGTTCACACCATAGCCCTCTAACCCCAAACAGGAAGAGCTCAACAACAGAAAATAGTTCTAGCTGTTATATGCCATTAAAATATAATGATTTTCTCACAAGAAGAGAACAGAAGCACACATTTAACTTGAACAGCAAAGCTTTGTCCTCACTTTTCATTACACTGCTCAAACCAACAACACCGAAGCAAGTTTAAAGAGCTCTAATGTGCAGGCACAACTCCTCAGAAGGGCTCTGAGGCCCAAATGCACACAGCTGACATATGTCTGTTCCTTCCTCTAAAATTGCCCTGGCTTTCAGAGATTCCTAGCAATTGAAAACACTTAATTAGGTTTTAGGTCATGAATCAGTACCCAAATGTATAAAATTTGGGCCGGAAGGAGAGAACAAACCAGTGATACTAAGTTCCTTCCTGAACAAATAGTTGTAGGCATTATGCACTACAAAGATATAATGAATTTTTCTTCTGAAAGGCAGCTTCTAAAACTGACTTTCTAGAATTCCACAGTTCTCTTTAATGCTTTCACATTGGACTTAGACAATGTAGAAAAACTTCTAGCTCACTTGTGCTATTTCTATTTTCTGCATCATCACCAGGCCAGTTGAGGATTATTGCAGGGATAACTAAGAGTAACTGAAGAGAAGACTTTAAAAAAAAGAACCGAGAAAAGACATGCTTAGTGTGCTGTGATCCAAGAATACAATAAAAAAAGGGATTTCTGTTTACCTCAGGTTGCAGACCCATCTAGCTGAATTTGAACTTATTCCAATCACTAAAAAAAATAAATATGGTAATTCAGCAAAACAGATGAGTAAGCAGGTGTAACTTTTATGTAGTATTGTGTTTAACTGGTTTGAAAATACAAGTCTAAAATGAGTCCCAAAATGCCTTTGCTTTTTATTCCTTTCCCTTTTAAACAAAGAATTTAATGAAGTATTATTTAAACTCCAGATACATTTAGAATGGATGATAGCTTTTTCTGTACAGTAAGCTCTGGGGCACAGAACAGAATTTGTGAACTGTTAACCATGGAAGATACATTGTTAGGCTTCTCTGCAACACTCTGCAGAAGAATTTTCACATATGTTATTAGTCTCATCATTTCTTAAAACTGAAGATATTGGCATCAGCCATATACTCTCTTTTTCTCTGCCTAGTCCTACTTTGAGCTATTTTATTTAAAACCCTTGCACTTAAAACATCCTTCTCTCTCTTGTCAGCAAAGCATCCTCATTCTCTTTCTTCAAATACCTACATTTCATGAAGATTGGCAGTACTGCTCTAAATGCTGCCAGTATCACACCCTATCTTACAATTTTGCACTTATCTTGGGTATCATATTCATCTAAAATCAGATTCTAAATTGCTTGGGACTTAAGGTTGCCTCTCTACTTCCCTTTATCTTGGATCATTCAAAGGACCAACTGCTTCCCATTCCTACTGTGAGATTTATAGGAGCCACAGGACTTCACCATCGCAGCTAGAAGGACAGCCTAGGTTAACCTACAAATAAACTATGAATTGGCCAAGTGCAAGATATAATACTCCAACTTCATGTTTGCCATAGGACTGGTCCTATACCAGTGCCATAAGACTAGTCATATGGCATTCAAAAAAACAGAGCAAGGTCAAGCTCTGTTGTATTATGATCAGAGAGCTCCTTTACCAGGAATGTGATTCTGCCTTAATTTACTTGTATTTTCTTAAGCTAACATTTAAAAATAAAGTCCAGTGACTTTAAATTATGAATCATGCATATGCTTTATTATCCTTTAAGTTAGATAATAAACTGAAATGGAAAAGTTATTACCATAAAGCTTCGGCAGCTTTGCATCTACGTGTGACAAGTGAACAGGGAATGTAGAAAGCAAGACACCTTGTGATAAATGAAAGGTGTATATAAACTTTACAACAGGAGACTCCAGCAAAGACTAGACATTCAAGACTCTAAATAGAAAATGGATGATTTCAGAAAAAAAGGGACAAAATGTAATCTTGATGTTTAATGCAATAAAAAGAATGTTAAGCTTAAAGGAAAAAAAACTTTCTTTAGTGCTAATTATATGAAGTTAATGCAGCTTCTATCTGTCAAAATATTAAAACTAACTCTCCCCAGGAGTCCTGACTATCATTCTCTACTGCTTTTGAAGTATCAGTAGATACCAGTAAGCTTTCTAATTGACAATTTTTTAAATATAGAAAATCTTCATAAACATAAAATGAGCCAATTTAAAGCCCCGAAAGTCTTTGCACTGAAGTACTGATGAGATAAAAAGCATACCTGAAATGCAGAAAACACATTTTTTTGGAGGAAGTACTTCTGAGAAGCTATTTAAATCATTTTTACTTAGTTATTTTCTATCAGAGTAGAGGAAAAGCCACTTTATGTTGGATCATCAGAGGCCATGGCATTGTGAGGACCTCAGGATTCCCACATAGCAAAATGCAGCTAGATTCAGCAGAGGGGCAGGAGCAAGCCCAAGCAGCCTACCCACTCGCCATTGTCTTCCTACCTTCACAATGTGGAGAGACCACTAGACTTGTGGCAAGTGATAGTAGCTCCATGGCTTTTCATGTATCCTGATGACACAGAGCTTTGGTGGTACTCAAGCAATGATTTTTCTCCTTTGGCCTGTTCTTAGCTGGCTACCTACTGCAAGGACTCGTGAAGTAAGGGAGCTGAACCCCACTACATCAGCACTGCCTTTGTTTGTTTTTCTCTCCCGGAGAGCTAGGGGCTGGATAGCTGGGAGGAGTTTCAGTCTTCCTACAAAACCAATGTGGTGCAGGTGAAAAAGGAGCCAAGATCTCATCTAAAGTATTCATAAATTGGAATTCAGAAAAAGAGAAGCCTTTTTTTTTTTAATCAAATAAAAACCCATGCCTAAAAACAAATCAGAAAGCAATGTGATGCAAGAAATAGCTTCCAAGGTCCCTTAGGTAAGTGTTGGCTCCATGCTGCATGACAAATACCCAAAATAAAGTTCACCATGTCTGGGTGGTGAAACACCCTATTTTCCCATCAGTTAGCAAAGGCCTTGGTGTCCACATAAGTCTAGTCAAACATTTTGCAAAACATTACACAAAGCAGCGAGGATGGCTTCCTCAAAGGCAGTATAAGGTAGCAGCAGTCCACTGCTGGGCAAAGGAAAAACAGACAGAGAGACCCTTATTCCCTGGGTGGTATTTAGCTCATATTGTGTCTTGTATGAGCTGGAATTTAAACCTCAGTCTTTGAGAAGTGCAAGCTCTGAATCTTCAGTCCATCCACAGTGCCTCTCTGATACACATCAGTGGTCTATGGTGACTGAGTATGCACTGGTAAACCTCAAGTGCAGAGTATGCTGATTTCTTACAAGTTGGCCCAGAGCCACTGAATTCTGTTCTACAGAGCACACAGAAAAACTTGTTCCCTACACTAGTAAGGGACTCTAAGTAGTGCCTAGAATATACATAAATATGTATGTATTGCTTGCTGCAGATAGCTTGTTTTCATGTACTGGTCTGCCCTTTTTGTCATGTACTTTAAGAAAAGCTTCATTGCTACAATATGGAGGCTTCAGCTTCTCACTGTATTGAGGAATTATGATCCTGCAAAGCAATTTTAATAGAAATATTCTAGCGTAACGTCGAGGTAAGAGCAAGTTAATCAATGTACTCCATCTGAGATGAAAAGTTACTGATCCTAAAAGAGGAAGAGAGTCAAGTAAGTTATGTTTTAACATTCTCTTTGATCTGTGTATGACTCTGCTGTTTAATTTGGTTAAGCTTGAAAAAGGTGGACAAGGAAGAGAAGGTTTTATGAGAAATAGTTTCACAGCAATTCAACACCTTTTGAGACTTCTGGAAAGCATTAACTTGTATACTGTAGTTCTGTTTCTCTTCTAGATTTTTCTCCCACAATTTAGCACCAAGGCAAAGTACATTTTTTTTCCTTTTTTTTTTAAAAAGTATTCAAGATAGCCCTTGAAGCACTTATCGCTTTATACAACAGAATGTGCATCTACCTCAAGGTGAGATTTTTTTGAATAAGATTAATTAAATTTAAAATTGCAAAATTAAAATTAGCTCTGCATCTATGACTTTGGAAATGAATAGCTAAAGAATATGAGATGGCTTGCTGTGGAAAAACAGTAATGCATAGCCCTTGAAACATATTGCAAAAAAATGCCTAATAGATCTAGACAGTACAAAACTCTGCCTAGGGAATTTTCAATGTCATACCAAGCAGAAGAACAGACAGTAGTATTACATAGAGCCCACAAGATGAAAGAATTTGAATATCTAGCTGCAAAGGCACTGAGGTGACCCCATTTATTCCTTAAAACCAAGTCTGTGCAACATTGCTTCAGGACTGGTAGAGGACGTTGAGATCTGAGCACAAGTCCCCCAGCTTCTCCAGCAGGCCTTCTTGCTACACACAGACCCAGCAACAACCCCCCTCCATGCTCCTTCCCCACGCACACATAAGCAGCAGCACAAGCAAGGTTGATTTTCTGCACGAGACACTTTAGAAAGTAGCCTTTTGCTGCCCTTGTGCCACGTTTTTCACCTGCCTGAAAGAGAGCACCTGTGCTTTCTCCTAAAGAGTTTTCTACAATGAGGCTGACTCATTCCTCAAGGTAGTTAATGAATAATACAACAACTGGCCAACACAAAGCAGGCCGCCCTCACGCTGTCCCGGCGTAACATGTCGATGACTCAAGACACATGGCACAAGCAGCAACTAAACAACTCTACAGCTCTCTTTTACTATACTCGCTCTCTTTTACTATACAACTTTAAAAAATGATTTTAAAAGGACTATCACTAGCCAGTTATTCTCAGGTATTTCTTCGTGTATCGTTTCTCATAACTATAGCCAAATGCAGCACAAATGTTATTATGATCATGAGGGAGGCAAAACTTGATCCGTAAAGCCCCTAGGTCCTTTCTGCTCCTTCAGCCCTCCACATAAAATGTGCATCGTGAGGTGTATTGTGTGCAGTTTTCTCAGAGGAACCACTAAAAGCAATTCCCACGGTCACATTAAAGGTCCCAAGGTGTCTTTTGTTAGAAGGGATTTTTTTTTTTTTTTTGGTGCTTTCTACAGCCAAATGCTCTCTCTCCTTTCCTCCCAGGGCAATACACTAAGTACCTGCCAGCTGTCCTCCATCTAGCAGAGGGAACTGAATGCTTTCTTTTGTAATGAAGGCCACTCTACACATCTAAGCTATTAATTCAAAGATGAACAGGCACTTCTTTGATGGAAAGATGCAACTCTGAGGTACAAATGGGTTAATAAATGTGAAAATGAATCTTCCAAGGATAATGTGCCAGTGTCAAGTAGCAAAGCAGCTGACACACCGTTCTGACATCTCCTCAGGACACAAGATATTCGCATAAAATCTGGGCAGGGGAGAGCATTTGATGTCTGGCCCTAGCATTTATATTTTTAGAAGGCTACACAACAATACTGTGCCACCCCCTGAGGTAACTAATGGTTCAACAGTCTGTACAGCTAGGTTCTGCCTCCTTTCTAAGGAGCACAAATCCATAAACCTTCACTGACCTGTGGTATCAGTATGTTCCTGCCTGCAGCCTTTTTTTTTTCTGCTATGTTAGAAAGCCTGATGAGACTGCTTATTGAATTTCTTCCTTTCAACATCAAAGATACTAGCCATGCTCTCCAATTATTTAATAGATTCTGCTACAGTGGAGATCACTGATTCATTTTCACAAGAGATATCCAGTCATTGTAAAGACCAATTATATATAATAACAGCCTAGCACTTCTCAAATGTTCTTTTATCAAACACACAGTCCAGTGATTACCGAGACAGGCAATGATCTGATATTGATAATAAAAATTAATGTCTTTGCTGTTAGTTTTACCAAAATATCAGTGGCTTTGCTCTGCAGACCAGGACACTCACAAAGTAGAATTGTTTGGTCTGTATTTTGCTTTAACTATCGCATCTATTTCGAGGGCATTTTTTTAAGCCTCATAGAAAGGTGTCTCTGATTCATTTTTTCTTACTCGGCAGTGCTGTCTGGAGGAATGACACAGGGAAATGGGAGATGCTGAGTTCTAAAACCAGCTCTGTCACTGGGTAGCCTCGAGCAAGACATTTTGTCTACATCTTCCCATCTGTAAAATGTGGAGCATAAAACTTTCCTGCTTAACTGCACACAGAGATTGATGATCAATTTGTTAACAGCTGTGTGTTAGCAGCGGGTACAAACCTTTGAACATATAATATGTCCTAAAAATACAAAACCTCTTTGCCCTTTTTCACGGATTACTTTACAGACCTACAGATTAAAGTATTCGCTTTCTAAAACTTTTCCTGAAATAAAAAGCTAGTGGTAACTATTTACTAAGCCCTATCTCAAAATGTTTCTGAGGTGGCAGGTCCTCTCCCTGAAGAAAAAACTTCTTCTAACCCTTCATTTCACATTTTTGATAAAAATAAAAACAGGCCAGTGAGGATCACAGGACCAGACTGACCTTGAAGGATAAGTTGTGAAAAGAAAAATGTGAGTACCTACCTTTTCCAGACTGCTTTTAAAACCCAGATGGCTGAGATGATAGGCTGCAGTGATGAAAACAAGCACAGCCTTGAGCTGGTTTTATATTCCAGAAAGTAGAAGGCAGTAGGATGTACACAAATTCCTTGCTCTAGAAATTATGTCCCACATACAGTTTTCACGTATTTCAGATCATTCTTCTAGTTAGAGAGCACAACCCTCCATCTTTTATACTCTGGCCTTTGTCATCACTTGGGCTACAAAACACATGAGTTCTTCTTGACACATTCTCTTTTCCAGCCTTGGAATTTTATCCAGGCAGAATTTGGCTATTTGCCCATGACTGTTTGCCCATTTGGCTATTTACCCAGGACACTAGCATGGTTCCTGCTAGACAAGAATTCCTGCAGTCAACTGACCCTGCCCACATTGTATGCAAAGTTTAGTCCCAGAGGACACATGCCATATGGATGATATGTTTGTGTGCACTCCATAAGTTTTCCTTGGACACTTTAACTTCATAGAGTACACACAGTTCATTCCCTGTCTGGCAAATGCTGGGCATCCGTCTCCAGGATTTCGTAGGCAGAAACCTTTCAATTAGGCTGTTTCTTGAGTAGACATGTCAACAGGGTGAGCTTTTCTAGGAAGACAGTGTGTGTGCACAGGCACATGTGTTTATGCTGTCACATCAGTTCAGATCACATGATCTGCATGCCAAGATACTCTGAATTTAGATTGAAAAAGGTCAGACCTCTCCGGAAGCTAGATACTGTTGACGTAATATGAGGGCCTGATTCAATTTTTTTTTTTTTTTTTTTTTTGCCTCCAATGGCAGCAGGGCTATAAGAAACTGTATAGCATACAACATGACTATGCCATCTCAACATAAAATTCAATCCTCAATAACAGGGAGACCATAGACATAACCATCAGATGCCAAAGCCTGTAGTGGGACCTACAGGAAGCCATGACCTGGATCTCTAGGAGGTTAGGGAGTTAGGGCCTGTGCACTGCTGCCAACTGAAGCATCCCTATGTGCTGTGCAGACTCCTTAACTCCAGGACTATGCACCGCTTGTTTCAGCAGAATAGCTGGTGTAGGTTACCTATTACTATTGATTGCTCCAACTCTGCTTTTTAATTGGAATTCATATCCTGCAAAAGCTAAAGGCTGCAGCTAAGAGATACAGCAAATTATTCAGCATTAGCCAGCAAAATTGGAGCTGGTTTTCCTGGTGCCCGATTCCTAGTCACGCACAAGCTTGCTCTGTGGGCACCACGGATCCATATGGAGCAGCTAAAGCAGCTGCAAGTGCAGCTGGGGGTGGGAAGGAATCTCGCCTGTCCACATGGTCTCTCTGTATCATATTCTAACTCCACATCCCTTTTGTCCACGCCAGGCAGCTGTGAGGCTTTGTTAATATGCCACCTGAAATCTATTTTCATCTAGGATTCAAAACATGACTGTAAGTGGTTTATTGTTGTCATACTTTTAGATTACTTTAACTTTAGAAGCACTGCCTTTCTTCTCTTTATTTTCCCTGGCAATACACAGTGCTGCTCTTCCCTGTAAGGTGAAAGATGTATAGACTGCTAGTTGTCAGTGTTTGCAGGTAGCCATTTAAAAGCAGATATTTTTTGTCAGCATTTTTATTTGTGAAGGTTCTATGACAGATTTGGAAATTGAAGCCCTTGATTTATCTCCGGGCTGAAAACTAGACAGAGGCAAGGACACTGTGAGCCTTAGGAATGAAATTACAAACATGTCATTACCTCCTTTAATCTGCTCTTGTTTCTGTGAAATTGCTCCAGACAGCCCCAAAATCCATGCTCTTTTATAACAAAAAATCCTCTTTTCAAGCTATTTTCCACCCATATTATTTGAAGCCACTCACTGTTCACTTGTGTAAAAACAAAGGTTAGTAAATATACTACTTTTTAAACGTGTACAGGGAGCAAAGCTAACAGACTCGATCAACATACAGAATAGTCCTGTCTAGCCCTTCTCCCCCTTCTCTCCCCCCTTATTTTTTTAATCTTGTTTGGCTCACAGGAGAAAACAGTTTGATAGTGAGTCACTGTAGCACTCATTTCAGGCCACATTTGGCATAACATAACGTAACATCTGGCACATTGAAACCATGACTGACAGACTCTGTTCAAGACTCTCATGATGGGAGTAGCAGGGGTTGTTGCATAGCTGAAGTGAGAGGCATCGGAGGAGCTATAGTGAGAAAGTGGCAAAGAGCCCAGCTCCCCTTTGCCTGCTCAAGCCATTTCTGTTAGCTCTTGTTTTTCCACTGCACTGTATTTCTACGCAGAAATTAGAAGGATGACTGAATGTATTAGCTTGCACTGTTGCCCATGAGACAACATCGATGGATGACTGCGAAAAGATCTACTGTGATGAGAAAGGCTTGAATGGGGATGTAAATGGTTGTATAAAATATGGTCTGTTTCTTGAGCCAGCCCCTGAGTTGATGCTGGCACTTGTGTCAACTCCTGAGAGAGTGGTGCCAAGCTGAAAATTGCAATTGCCTGAGCTGAGTGCATAAAACTCCCTTCTCAGCTGGCTGGCGCGTTTCCTGTGAGAAAATCACTCCAGTCACCCTTAGGCTAGGCCTGCACCACGGAGGTGACCATCTGATGCTGAGAGAACAGGCAGTCTTGTGCTGGGTACATTTTGTTGAGGTCCAGAACCAGTGACAGAACTAATTTGTTTTCAAAGTTGGAAACTTTGATGACAGAAAGCAGCATCAATGGTGACTTTACCTCTTACACAAGTATAAATGGGCAAAGAACTTAACCTGCCACAGAGGAGGTCTCATTTCATTTCAGATTTGGGAGACGGCCACTCTACTTATGGGAAACTCAAGCCCGCCTTCCAACACCTGTGCAGCTACCACATAACTAAAACTAAAGCAGTGTTGGGCAATGGGAAACCTTCATCATTCTCCTCCTTTTTCATGTGGTTGCAATTTGCAGAAGGTGCAACTTTGCAGAAGGTTGCGACAAGCCCCTGGCGGTTAACCTAGAGTTATTCTCACCTCACCTCAGTAAAGATATAATCCCATTCTACCAAGATTTGGCAGCGATAACAAACACTGCAGGAAGCACAGGGGGTCTTTGCAGCCGTACTGCTTTATGGGCGAGCATTCATGCCAGACTGAAAATGCTGACACCAGGGACCACACAACCCCATTGCCCTTCCTGGTAAATCTGCAGTTTGACCTCATTTCTGGAAGAGGTTCAGGTAAAAGGTTCCAGTACAGAGCCCAAATGAATAGATTTGATTTATTATAGACTCAACTAGTTTGGCCAAGCTCCAGAGAAGACTGGAAGTCCAGACATATCCCTTTTGTAAGCATCTTTTGCTAGGTAACACTGCATATCAGCTTTAAAAGCATCTGCCCTCAGCATGCTGATGGCAAGGACCAGCATCCCAGGCACCCAGGTCCACCCATGGAGATGGTACAGGAGGCTGGTGCCTGGCACAGAGCTCTGGGCTCCACTCTAAGGGGTAGGAACTAAAGGCTCAATATCAAAACATGTAACTTGAAAGCCTAAACCCATTTACCAGCCCATCCTTTTGTGTTCATTTTCATCTCTGTGAAATGAAACCGCTACTCACCCTTTATCACAGGGCTCTCACGAAAATAAAAGCAGTAATCTGTGAGAAGATTT
>JAVCKT010007043.1:0-10936 GCA_032273925.1 Rhynchotus rufescens
GTTTTAAAGGTAAAATTAAAAGCATCCACAAGTGGAGAGTCTACAGTTCTCCTGCAGTTAAACAACTTGCTATATGCCTAACGTAACCCTCTCTGTATACTAGTTTTTAATTTTTATTTTCATTTTTTTTCCTTACAGAACTTTCCAGGGGCAACATGAAAAAAAAACTCTGAAAACAGTTGACATACCACCTGAACAATTTCATCCCTCTTGTCCAAAAATTTTCAAGTGATCTTTTAAACCAGAACACTAATTTTTTTCTCCCTAGCTTAAATTCCAACCCAGAGCTCCATCCACTAATTTCAGCTCTTTCTTTGGCTCTGTATGGCCACTCTCTTCTATCATGAGATTTAGTCTTAAAGTTTTACCTGGATTTTCTTCAACACTGAGGGATGATTGATTTCTGTTTGCTAGTAGAATCTGAAAGAGAACAGATATGACCAATGTGAAATATGCAGACAGGTAAAACCTTTTCATAGACTACTACAGAGTTAGAACTATATTGCAAATAAATGCATTGGAGAGTCAAATAAATACATTTGAAAAGACCAAAGTAACAATCAAATGTAGGAATCAGTCACCAGCTAAGCAAGGGAAGTGACTACTATTCTTTCCTTAAAGACCAATCTGAATGAAGTCAGTTACAGGATAAAAATATAATCCCATGAACTTCCTTGAAAACAGATGGATGCAGTGGTTTCCCCACACACAGAGCAGCATATTGAAGGTCAGATTATGAGAAGAGGAAGTACAATGTCTCGAGTGGCAAAAATTGCAGATTTGTGCACTTCCTTCAAATGCTTCCTACCTCACTCCTCATTTGTCTCATTGCTGCTCTAGAGCTTGCACGCTGAATCCTCCTCCTCATTCGTGCAGGTCCTTCATACAAGTCAAGGATCCACTGTGGCTCTGAGGACCATGATGCATTCCCCCACGGACCCTTTCTGTGGAAAAGCTGTTCCTCAATTATCACCCAATCCTTGGCTGCTTTGCTGTAACCACACTGCAGCATCTGTGGGACAGAACAATTTTGTGTCACTCCTGCACACCTCCTTCAAAAGGATTTTTTTCCACTAGACTTATAACTCAAGAGGTTCACCTGGAAAGCCAAGTGACAAAAAATATGTTCACCGGAAGAGAGAGGGGCCCTTAAAACGTCGATCCTAAGTCAAGAGAACTGAGTATTTCAAAGGATGAAAAACTTGTTGGTCCCTGATGGCCAGTTTTGAAACAGAAATGAGCATGGAAGATTTTACACCCTATGAACTTGAGTCTTGAGAATTTGTACTCTAGAGAGAAGGCAGAATCCACCACCGTATAAGCAGATTAATTTATTAAAAACAAACAAAACTTGGAAAATCAAGTGAAGCACATCGCATTTCAGTGGTGAGGCCAGCAATGAGTACTGGCTTACTAGTTTTTACCTATACTGGGCCAAGAATTCCCACTACACCTATTACTGGCATTTTGCTCATCTCACATTTGAAATGCCTGATCCTTTGGCAGTGCAAAAGGACACTCTTCCAAACAGACATGTCACACAGCATTCCTGTTCTTTACCTGTACATGATTCTTGTACAATGCAGCGTACAGTTCCTGCCCACTTCTTCGGTATCTTTCCATACACGACACAAAACCCTAGAAGAAACAGGAGAACACATACAAATACCAGATGCTGCAGGTGTAAGCTCTGTGAGGAGCAGAAGCATTAATTACTCTTATCCCTTTGCAAGGATGATTAGGTAATACGGGCTGTATCTATGAGCCATCAGGCTCCAGATGACTCAGTGGTAAGGCTCTCGTTGGTTGAAAAGAACACCTGAGGGCAACTTGCACACTTATACCAACTAAATATATCCATGACCTCAACCAAAAGTCATCAGTGTAATTGCTCAGAAGGAGAAAGAGAACAGTAAATAAGATTCTAAAAGTCCTTTTTTTGGAAGGGAATTACTTGGTACCACAGGTAGCATAGAAGACAATTATCTTTTGTAGACGCCCCAAACTGAGGCCTTGATCCACAGCTGGTAACTATAATCCTGGCCCTTGCTGTATTAACACAAAGTGCACACGAAACAGCTGTCAGACCTCCTCTTCGCACACAGGAAATCGATTGTTTCTAAAACCATCTTTCAGATTTGGGAGCCTAAGTCCACTGGCAACAGGAGTGTAAACACACTGCTTAATAGGGACGTGATGCAGAGATGTGCTGCCTTGCAGAAGCTTGGGGAGCTGTGCCAAAGCAAGGAGTCGCACCGACCGTTTCTGCTCCGCTACACAGCACGGACACGGTGTAAACCCCAGTGCTACTCGGATACCTCTGGAAACACAGGTCTCCCAAAGCCGTCTGGCAGGGCTTTCTGGCCACCGTTCCTTCCAGGATGCATTAGACCCTTGGGACAGCAAACCAACGTAACAGTCATGCACTTCATTAGAAAAAGGGTCTCTGACCAAGTCCAAGATGCTGATGAAGCTTTCAAGAGATTCAGCTGCACTCCACATTCTGCCAACAGCCTGTTACATGATCTTCGGCAAGATGTGCAATTCCTCAGGTCTTCTACTTCTCCAACCACAAAACAAGTACTATAATATTAACCTCAGAATTACACAGGCTAAGGTCATGAACAAACCCTCAGTATGATGGGATCCCTAAATCCAGAGGATAGAGAAATAAAATGGTTTACTTGTCCTCTCACCTACTTCATGAAACCCACATTTTTACAGATTCAGGGTGACAAGTTTCACACAACCAAGACCTTTACACAACACAAACCAGAGAAACTAGTCTCGCAATTCCTATCTGAGCCTTATTTTTCAAAAGGCTTGCAGAAATATCATTAAACTCAACAGAAACACCCAGGTGCCAAACTAACACAACGCAACTAAGAATAAAGTCACATCCAGAATATGTATTATCATACTAATTCCTCAAATCACCTGTTATATCAAAGAGAAGCTTCCACCTTAGAAAAGGCTGGGTTAGCTCTCCCTTTCCCCCAGACAACTATGAGTTTCCAGGTCCCAAAGAGACTTTAAGCAAAGCATTTGTTCTTGTGATATTTTTGGCCTGACCAGAGACATACAGCATCTCCAAAAGGTCTGTGCATACAGCTAAAGAAACGAGCAACTGCAAAATAAATTAACAGTTTGTTTCATCTATTGCATACAGACTGCTGAAGAACCACCTCAAGATCCAGCTTTAACAGGCTGATACTTGCAGAACTGTTCTACGGATATTCTACAGAGCCCTATCTCACATGTTTCTATGGAAGGATGAGGATAACTGCTCCATCCATATCCCAACCCTGCTCCACATCCCTTCATATGCAATGCTGACAAAACAGCTCTTAGACTTCAGTATTAAGACTATCATACTGGCACAGTCACAAGTAAAAAAATCTCCTAACAGGATCTTTCCTGCAGAAAGTTTCTAGCTATCCTAATGCAACTACCAGATGTCATTTTTTTTTTTCACTTTTCCAATGTATTTGCTTCAATATCACAAAATGATTGAGGTTGGAAGGGACCTCTAGAGGTCCTCCAACCCAACCCACCTGCTCAAGTAGAGGCACCTGGAACATGTTGCATGGGGTCAGAATCAATATCCTTCAAGCTAAAAGCTCTCTAGTTTTTTTTTTTTTTTTTTTTTTTTTCTCTCCTGGGGTAAAGTGCATGGTATCCTGACTCAGGATGATGCCCCTTATCACCACCAAATTACAGAGAATTCCAAGTTATTCCCACATAACCACAAATAACCACTCCATATGCCAGCCTAACAGATGCAGGGAGGATGCTACCTTACTTGAAGATGATTTTGAAGTCAATAAGAGATTGCCATGAAAGTCAATAAGAGATTGCCCATGGATTGCCCATGGATCAGATGGGCAACTTTTAAATGCGTGGACTTTGTGCCTTGCAGACAGCGATTCCTCACAGCAAACTGTCTAGCTGCTGCTTGCACTTTGCTATAATTAAGTTAACACCCAAGGTCTACATGGTGAGCTGATTACTGCTGGCTGCCAGCCAGGTCCGTACCCCTGCCGTGAAGTCCCATTTATTGGTGTTTCCCTGCAGGAAGCCCCTGTTTTACACTGATGAAAGTCATTACATTTTTGTTTGTTTAAAGCATCATTAAACCTGTAATCACAGTTGTGGCCTCACAAAACTATTCCATAATTCATATAAAACTCTCATAAACACTGACCTAAAAAAGCAATAGCATCTCTGTGCTGTTGAGCCAGACTCAGTAGAAGAAGAGAGCCAAGTCCAGCTTCATGTGGACATAGAGTAAAAACCATCCAGAACAAACAACAGATTTATCCATGTATTAGCAAAAATTACAGATACCCACAGGCTGTTCAGGTCAGGCCAGTGCTCTACTGGCAGCTGCTTCAAAGCTGTTCATAGCTTGTATTTCAGCCATGGTCACTGATCAGACCCCTAAGGTCAAAGCCCACATGGAAAGATTCTCACAAGCTTCTCTGACTTGATTCCAACACTCTGAAACACAAGCAGAGTCCTAGGGAAAAAAAGGAAAAAATTTGCTAGCCACTTCTGGTTAACTGAAGAGTGCCCATTTAGGCTTTGAAAAAGAGCTACAGGTAGCCATTTCCAGGATGATCATCCTTACAGAAAACACTTGCTTGCAAAACAAAATGAAGAGTCAGGATCACTTGGGATCACTGTAACAGAACAAACCATCACCAGGAGAAAGTATTCAATACAGAACAATGTTTAATTAGAATAACTCTCATCTATTGTACTGTTGAATGAAGTGCTAGTGCAAAGTTTGCTGTGACCTCCTTAAAGAAATTGTTTCTAAAGAGCACACATTGTAGATGGTTGTTCTTTAAAATGGCAAGAGTTCATTCAATAGATTAAGCGATATCACACTGCAATATCTATACTAAATAAGGCATACGCAGACTTTGATAACTGCTAATACCATATGGCATAATATAAGGTTTGGGTGTCATCTACAGAAAAGTAGGTGTCAAGGCAAGAAATAAAACCTGTAACTTAAGGCATATCAGATGAAGAGGCCATATTGATCCATCTTGGCCTCACAGGTGGAGCACGGTGCCATGCTTTTAAGTCTTTCACAGCTGAGCCACTTTAGTTCTAGGTAGAATCAGACCATTTTGCTGTCTCAGATTCTCCAACCAAAATTTACAGCCTGAAACATGAGGGAATTTATAAGCTATTTTCCTATTAAAAAAAGAAAATCAAACAAATAAGGAAGTGATTAGAGAACTGGGGAAAAGCTAAAACAAGCAAGGAGAAAAATGCTGGCAAACACATATGCCAAAAAAAAATCTAGAAACTACATTTGCCACAATTTCTTTAAAATAAAGGAATTAAAGGGCTGTTTGCAATAAAAGATGATTTAAAAGGAGGAAAAAAGTTAAGAGGTGTGACTTAACAATTTTTTTTGAGCTTTGGAATGCTGGATGTCTGATTTTACTTTTTCTTTTTAAATATACCACTTAACACTCCTGCCTTCCATAAATGTTCAGCCTTACCATAATAAAACTCATACAGACACCAGATGTGCCACAGATCTTTCCTAAGGAAACATTATACCACTTGAGTGCCAAACTTTTGGACTTCTTCGGGTGCATTATATTCCCTGTACTGTACCTTCAGAATATCCTCACATGTATGTGCCAAAGCTCTTAATAAAGTTGAAAAAAATATTTTTGGACTTGGAAGTGTCAAAGGAAGGACTTAAGATGTCCCCAGGTCCCCCAGGGCCAAGAATACCAGCCCAAACAAAGTGTGTAGGCCCACAGGTGAGTGAGAAAGCCCACGGGTCTGTTTTGAACTTTGTGTTCAAAGTCATCTGTTGACGAGGACTAGAATGGGTGATATTCATCTGCTACTTCAGTTGTTGTTCTGAGCTAAATAAGATTATTCACATATCATTACAGCTGTAACAAAAAATACAGATTCTTGTAGAGTACTTGTCATGAGCACATCTTAGAGGCCCTATTGAAGAAGTTGTTTGTCTTTATCCCTAGTTTGCAGACAAGGGCATCAAAACAAGTGAGTTTCCTTGAGCATGAGTCACTTTGCCACCAAAAAAAAAATACCAACCTCTAGCTCCTATTCCTAAAAATCACAAAGATGACTAACTCAGTTTGACTAATGCGATCATTTACAGTCATACTTATGAAAGAACATGAGACTAGGGGTGAAACTATCCCAACATATTGTTTGTGAGTTGATATCTAAAGTAAAGGAGATTTACAGGCAAAATACCTTCTCAGTGGTATTGTCAGACCTTGCTTCCACTGCAGAAGCTAAGTAGGAATGAAGCTGCCTTCTCTTCAGTATTAGTCACTGTTTCTTCTGCAGCTTTTACATAGTCTTTTACTGCAGGGTCATATTTGCCTTTCATTCCAGCATTTAAGATATAAACACACAAATAGCCATCCAATACTTAGACATCTTAAGAACAGCTAAACATTCTTAAAATCTCAGCAAGAGATGAGTGCAAAATTTGTTAACAGATAATTAGAATCATTATAATGAGAAAAATCACATGTGACATTAAGGTAAGTTTATTAGTTACCTGATTTTTCTCATTTGTAATCAAACAGAAAGGCTGCATTTTAATGAAAATATTCTGGAAAAAAATGCCATTTTACCAAGGGTGAATTGTTTAGTTTTACCCAGTTATCTATTTCCCAGTAGTTCAACATTAAATGGCATCTGCCTGTGGGGTGGCGCTTTGCCCTTCATGGCAGCCCCGTATCCCAGCTCTGCCCTCTGTTCTGTGCTCTCTTGGCAAGAGTAAAATCTCCCATCACCCACAGTGTGGGGAGACATTTTCCCACTAAAGAGATTTATTTCTGCAATCACCATCTAAACCCAAAAATATTTTCAACGGAAAATCCCTGAACTGCTAAGATTTAAATAGTTACAGAGCTAGACTGGCATCAGGAGCTAGACTGACAGCAGGATATTTTGAGTCTTTTTGAGGTGTGAAAACTATCCTATCTACTTTAGTTGTCATATCTTTTTTTTTTTCCAAACATGTAATCAGAATTTCCCCCCAATATTTCTTCTTTCTTTCTAGATTGTGGAAAATAGATCAATCGCTTCTTTTTAACCAGCCCCACAAGCAGAGTTTAGGGTTACAGCTGACATGGCTGTTTTATAGAGAAGAAACTGAGAGTTACACGCAACTAATAGCCTTGCCTGAGGTGTCCCCTCTCACCAACCCTGTTGTGTTCAGCTACAAGGAACGAAGCAGTCACCACCTGCAGCAACAACCAAGTCTGCCACTGGTATTAAAGCCAACAGGGATGGTGAATCTGAGGCCAGGTAGTCTCCTACCCTCTGCACATAAGCCACCCAATTTGTGCCCAAATTGCATTTCAAGTAATTGACTATGCATTAGAAAGCCTGCAAGTTCAATACATAAAAGGAAAAGTCGTCTCATTAGTCAACAAGTAATAAATATTAAGCTAAGGCAGATAATGTTTTACTTAGCAGATCAAAGCACTTTGTCCTAGTCCTCAGCACACACTCTCACACTAAGGGTTGTTTGCAGGCTCTTATGAAACTCAACATTGTCATCACCATGTGGATTTTATTGTTACTTTGCCAAAATTCATTTAGCTTTTCAACAGACTGTAGTTCCAGCAGTTAAGTGCTACATGTAAGCTTTGTGCCTCAACCCACTAGGAGGCTAATGCACAGTGCCAACTGCTCCTAAGGATCATGGATGCATTCCTGGCATTGCCACTTGGCTGGGGAATAGCAAACATAATGAGAAAAAGCTCCATCTTTCAGTGCACCATAAATGCACCCACACACAGAGGTGGCTTGTAAGATAAACCCAATGTAGGCAAGACTTGCGTCCCCTATTTATCAGTTAAACTCAGGCAGCACAGCAGCAGTTGCACCTCTATAGCAACTACATACTCATGCACACTCCTACAGAAACCAACACGACTATGGATGAAACTCTGAATCAGCCAACTCCTAATAACAAATACAGCATATTGGGAGGTGAGACATCTTCAATCCAGTCCTTGAGAATGACTTTTGTGATTTGGGGATACCAACTTCTCAACACTCAACATCTTGAGGCTTCACTTAGCCACCTTTACCAGCAGAGATATTTGCTCTTACAGAAATGTAGCCAAGGGGGAACTTCAGGATTACAGGGCTAGCAACGGGGGCTCCTGTTTTCCCATGCTTGCTCTTACCCACCGCTTCCCTATTTCTACTGACACTTATCTTCTATGAAATCATTCTACAGCTGTACATAATTTGGGGATTTATTATGCAATGCCTCAATGCATTTATCTGAGTCTCACTGGAGCTTTCTGAAAGAATTGAATTATGACTAAGAACGATCTACAATCCTAATTCACACATTAAACACTAAAGTATTCTTAGAGCAGAGTCTAAAATTTAAAGAAATTTCTCTCTCCTCACCTCCCCAAATTATGACTATTTCTCTAAAATGCTATACATGTAATGCGATCATTACTTTCAAAGCTTTTTAATTCCTGTAAAGCAACTCTGTGTGTACAGATTACCAGTAAACTCGCTAGGACACAGCCCTGGGCCACATGCTCAGGTGACCCTGCATGTGCCGAGGGGTTGGGCTAGATGATCTCTAAAGGTCCCTTCCAACCTTCAGGTTTCTATGATTCTATTCCACAACAGACAGAACGAATAGAGCAGACAAGCACAAGCAGCTATCTTGAATTTGGCTGGCCGAGATCAAAACAACAATGAATGAGCAACTCACATGATTTTGGCACAGGCTTTGCTCTCATCTAAGAGAAATCTTTAAAATCTTTTGGCAGAGATTCCTCTGTCTCCCAATTTCCTGTTCTTGGACTCATTGCCATCTCATTCACAATTCTAGCTATTTCCAGTCCCCTGCTCTGTCACTGTTTCATATGGTCAATTTTCCAGCTGACATCTGCACTCCCAAATGCATTCTATATTGCCCCCTGTATGAAAAAAGACACCGTATATGAACTGTTAACTTATACACTGCCATAACTCTTAATTTAAAAAAATCTATTAAAAATATTGTGAATGAATTTGGATTATTTTGCTTCAAAAAATAGAACCTAGTTATTAAAAAATGAATAGATTTTCATGGGGAAATATAATACGAAAGCCTCTTGGGCTCAACATCTGAAAACAAAAAACAGAAGTTTGACTTGACATGCCATTTAAGCTTTTTCAATAAAAAACCCATACATAAAGTAGCTGCATTCGAATGGATTTTTTTTTAATTGTACTGGAAATATTATGTCAAAATTCATACTGAAAATAGAGGTACCTGAGCCAAAAAAAATCAGGAAGATTATTTTTGTTTCTATAGATGTAGCAGAAAGCAAGGTAATTCTGTTTGAGTTGCTAGCATTTGCTTCTAGAGTTTCTCCTGATCCAAAGAAAGCTCTCCTTTCATCCACATAAACACCATTCAACTCATTTGGCATGATCTCCAATATGTAAAAATAAAACTCTGCAACCAATCTCTCTTGAAAGATGGGATTTCAGTGCCAACAGCTTTAAACAGTAAGCTCCACTGGCTGAAATCCTATACGCGAGCTTAAAATCAAACAAGACAATCTCTAGCTTAAAAGGCAGAAATACAAAACCCAAAATGGATACAGGAAATGGACAAAAGAAAACATCTTCTCACACAGTATGAAATTAAATGGAGAGACTTCATTGCCAGAGAATGTCACCAAGTTTAAAAAACACACAAAAAAGCTATCTGAATATATTTTTCCATACAAAGTTTTGGAAGGGACATTCCATCTTGTGCTTCAGATCTTAACATAATCTGCAATGTTATTCAAAAGGAAATAACTTTGCTAAGACACATTCTTCTCTATCTCAGTCACATATCCCTTTGCAAAAACTGTTTTTGGATCTTGTAGGGTGCAGATTGGGGGGTAGCTGGCTCATGAATCTGATTCAGTCAACCAATTTGTACTCATTAAAAATGTTTCAAATTTTCTGTCAATTAGTTATCTTCAATCAAAACATTTCAGATAGTTTGATCTTTTGAACTCTATAGATTAGCTAATTCAATAGCTCTGCACTTGATGGTTTTATGTAGTTTTTATGTAGTGGCTTTTAACCTATTCTATCGATTCATTTCCTTATCTTGTAAACAATCTGTAAAATTATAAATGAATGACTAAGATATCTGGTTGGAGAACAAATTTCTCTGTTCAAAGTTAAAGAAACTTTTCCAGCTTGCTGCAGCACACTAATTTAGCTTTGAGTCAGTTATTAAACAAGACAATAATATTATAATGGAAATTGTTTAATATACGTCATTAATAGCAGAGTGCCTGTTTTCATTCAGTAAGAAAAAAATGTGCTCTATGAGCAGTTTTGAAATGAATATTTGATTCCAAACTTCCCCTGTGCATTTAATGGCATGCTAATTTACATTTTAATTACTTCCTAAGAAATCAAAGCATTTGTTGACAGTAGAACATAATGTCAACTTCACGGTGCACTGTTGGTAGATGCTTAATGAACTTAATTAGATAATTAGTGATGTTAATTATCCTTCTATTATGAAGATAAAGATGTTACACAAATGATGCACTCTGCAAAGAAATATCATTATATGTTTGTTTTGACTCAATGTGAAAAGCTGATAAAAGACTGAATGATCAGTAACAGAAAATATTTGTTGAAATAATAATTGTGATGGTTTCAAATATTCTCCTTTTCATTTCACTAAGTGACACACTATGTTCAGCTTTTCTTTTCTGTACCCTCAATGTTCTGTATAAGCAATTTTTTTGTTCAATACTAGCTTCTGGTAGGGTTGAAAGAAACGGTTGGTCAGCATAGCTTTTAGAGTCAAATGAGGTGCTATAGGTGCTATTTAAAGGTTCTATAATGAAATAGGAAATCAGCTGACAGTTAAAAG